>NBNE01000642.1:0-19046 GCA_002215365.1 Phytophthora megakarya | reverse complement strand
CCATTGAAACTCCATTCGTTTGTGTTGCAGTGACGAGAGATCGTGACAAAGTTCGTCTAAAGTTCGTCTGGCGAAAGGAGTCGTTGCTGTGGTGAAAACACGGTCGTCTTTGCACTGTCCGCGAAAACAGACGATCCCGCGTAGGGTAGAGATACGTAAAGGACGTGAGGAATTGCAGATCTTGCAGATCACGAAAAAAATCTTAACGCTCGCCATCAATAGTTTGCAGGAGCTGCCACTGCCATGAAGACGAACTGGTTGTACAGTATTAATGCATGTACACGTACATGCATTGGTACGAACACCACAATGGGCCATTGAGTGGCGTGTTGGGATGGCACGATGTGCTACATTTACTGCATTTTGCTTACTGGACAACACGAATCGGTGGTTTGACGAACGTCTACGCTGTGATGGATGATGGTCACGTCTACTTCCGGCGGTTGCACTTTTGACCGGTAGTGTCCGAAGTAGTTGGAGGCTCCGTCGTCTCCGTCGATGGGGTCTCGTTCACAGAGGTCGATGCTTCACCCGCAACGGATGCCTCTGTTCCTGACGATGGCGTTCTCGGAGTCGAAGGGGACGAGTTTGTCGATGGGGATGAGTTCGCCGACGGGGAGGAATTGGTCGATGGGGACGAGTTGGTCGATGGAGACGCGTTAGAAGACGGCGTCGAAGGGCTGTCCGCAGTCGATGGTGTGCTACTACCGCCACCTCCGGACGGCGACGATCCCCGGCCAGAACCACCCTCCAACCACACACAGTCCGTGTACACTTGCCACGGTGATCCGTGCACGGCGATCCAGTAGATGGTCAAGCGATTAGCGCTCGCGCACTTGGACTTGTCAAAGGGAATCTTGGCTGGAATGGACGAATACTTTGCCTGACAGTCGTACTCAAACAACACCTTGGTGTCATCGCACCAAACCTCACACGGACCAGGGTGTGTGAAGCCCGTGAACTCGAGTTGAGACGCAGGGAGTTTCGAACGGGCCGAGTCCTTGTATGCTGTCAGACCGCACTCGGGGTCCACCTTGTTGTTGTAGAGTTTCTGGTTCTTGGAGATAAGTGCACTCAATGTTCCTCCCGCTGAGGGCAACTTCGCCTTGATGAAGTTCACAGTTCCGTTGGGTCCGTAGCCATACTTTCCACCGTCAATTGCGCCCCACATCTCGTTGTCGAGAGTGCTGCCGTATCCATTGGACGGGTACCCTTGCGTCCACTGTGCGGCGGGGGCCGTGATGTATCCGTGACCCTGAACTGCAGGAATCGATGCCATGATGGCGGCTCCTGTGGCGATAATAGCGACGCTCTTCATTGTTCAGCGCTGGTTTCCTGTTAACTGGTGCTGCCGACTGCAAATTCGAGAATGACAAACTTGTTGAACCCAGTGTCCGCTGTACAAACAGCAATGCCACGATGTTTAATCGGTCGTGTGCTTCAGACCCAATCGGAGACCATCCACCCAGCTGGGAGACCTGCAAGGGTAAAGGACTAAAAAGAAGAAGAAAACAAAGCTTTCAAGATTTGATTGCGTTAAAATACGTGAACTGCTGATCAGCCCGGATGATGGACGAATTGATTCCGGGATCATGAGATCGTGATCATTGTTTTGCCCAAGATAACCTTTGTGACAACAATTTACTGTATAGTTTATGTTGTTCGATACCACCAACATATTGAAGACATCTCTCTATTATACGCTTCGAGCGAGATTATAGGTAGAAGAGTGGATATGACCGTACTATCGGTTCTCATTACTGTACTGGACGAATTCTCCCTTATTGTGCTTGGTTTTTGCAGACTGACGCAGGAGTCCTGCCGAAATATGCTTGAACGGGTGCGATTGCTGCACGGGATCCGCTTCGCGGTATGTGGTGGTGATTTTACGTTACCTGGTTTACCAATCCGCTTGGCGGTATTTCATTTCCTTCCTTGTGGATGTCTTCGCGTTTGATCATTCACAAAGTTACGATAGCATATCCAGGCACGAGGGGTTGGACGAGGGAATGTTATCGAACCTTCTACATGGACTGTAGTAGACGGCGTTGCCATTGGTACATCACGATGAAGGTGTATACTGCGATGTGTCAGAGATCCAGCGCCAACGGGGACTGGGAGTCCCAGAATCTGTACGTGCCTAAGTTTCTTAAGAGTTAACTCTTTCTCAAACTCCCCAGGGGACGATTCGTTTCGCGCGATGTACTGTTTTCGAGGTAATCGACATGAATGCATCTAATATTACATGGGTGTGTGTTGACGTTAAGGTGTCTTATTGTATGTTATCAGCATGCTGATCATAATTACGGTGAAAATGCAATACAGTAGTGTGCTGGCACCGGCGTGAGCAGTGGGACCTCAACTTTATGGACGAGCGCATGTACTTCATATATCAAAATATAACGTTCACTATTAATAAGCTTGTGTGACGTGAATGAAGGTTTACTTAAAGCAGCGCTCTCACATTGGAAAACGAGGGCAGCGTGGATACCGCAAATGTGAGGATATTGATGAAGAACATGTAAATTATCGTTGGTCTGTTTCCCATTGCCTTCCTCAAGGACTTTAGCTTTCAATTTAAACCAAATCGAAGCCTCACGGTGTGATGTTGCTACATCGACAGTTAAATAGTGAAGTACGATTTGCATTAGTCAAGGATACTCAAACCTTACTCAGTCGTCTGCTTCATTGCATTGTACTGTACTATGGTAGGCAACTTGTAGTGAACTTTCTAGTTGGGGAACAGCTAGCGAGAGTTCATTCTATGGAGACGGACAAAGTAAGATATAATAATACTTGTGTACTACTACGATACTACCGGTAGGATCATTGGGGGTTGGAAATTCCAACCCCCAACTTGGAATCTTCGTTCGAGGTTTCGAGGACAAAATTGTTGGGAATCCTAATTTACGATCCTAGGGTTTATTACCCTATCCCTTGTTTAGGTTTCTACTGTTTTCTGGGAAAGCAAATGGCGTAGACTCTAGTTACTAGAGTCTAGTAGGCCACTTGCTTTATCATGGATAGGTTGGTTTCTAGCACCTCGATCTCCCTAACTCGATCTCCTTAGATTTTCCCACAACCTTCGTGCAACAAGTGAATTGATTACTACTAGTAGTAGATGCGAACACCACAACGACACATTGAAAAGGAATATCGATTGGGCCTTATGATGCAAATTGCACACAACCTTCGTGCAACAAGCGAATTGATGACTACTAGTAGTAGATGCGAACACCACAACGACACATTGGTAATGCAGATTTCACTGCTGCATTTGTACTTGACGACAATTACGGGTTGGACGAACATCTACTCCGGTCAACAATGCACCGCTCCCTCACTCAATAAATCTACTTGCGGCGAGTGCACTTGGCTCCGGTAGTCGTGTCGGAAGTGCTCGGAGCCTCTGGAGCGGGAGTAGATTCCTCAGTCGAACTTGCCGGGGCTGTAGTTGTCGTTTGGGTCTCATCAACGGAGGTAGAAGCCTCGCCGCCAGTCTCCGTAGTGGAAGTGCTAGGAGCAGTCGTTGTGGTTGTCGACGGGGCTGTAGTAGGGGTCGGAGTTGTAGACGTAGTTGACGTCGAAGTGGACGTTGACGTCGATCCGGATCCACCGACCGTTGTGGCACCGGCACCGACTTCCGAAGGGGGTTTTCCTTCGCCTGAACCACCCTCCAGCCACACACAGTCCGTGTACACCTGCCACGGATCGCCGTGAAGACCAATCCAGTAGACCGTCATGCGGTTAGCGTTCGCACACTTGGACTCGTCGTAAGGCATTTTTGCAGGAATGGCGGGGTACTTGGTCTGACAGTCGTAGTCGAACAGCACTTTGGTGTCGTCACACCACACCTCACAAGGACCGGTGTGTGTGAATCCGCTGTACGTAAGCTGAGAAGCCGGTAGCTTCGAACGAGCCGAGTCCTTGTAGATAGTCAGACCGCAGTCGGGGTCCGTCTTGCTGCTGTAGAGCTCCTGGTTCTTGGCAATGAAAGCCCCGAGCGAGTCGTAGCCCTTAGATGGAAACGTGGCCTTGAAGAAGTTGAGAGTGCCGTTCGGGCCGTAGCCGTACTTGGAGCTGTCGTACACTCCCCAGATCTCATTGTCAATGGTGCTGCCGTAGCCGTTGTTCGGGTATCCGTCCGCCCACTGGGCAGCAGGGTCCGAAATGTAGCCGTGCCCATGAACGGCCGGCACGGACATCAAGACGGCGGTTCCTGTCGCGATGAGAGCAAGAACCTGCATATTTCCGCTGATCTGTACGCCTGTGAAGTGCTGGTGACTGCAAATTCAAGAGTGAGCGACTGCAGTTCGGACAGCAATGTCCGACTAGCACGCTGTTGGTGAGTCGGTGCATTGGCGATCAAGATTAACGCAGCTGGACGGTGCCGTCGCCGATGATGTAAAGGATCATTCCTACAAAAGGTGGCCACAACGCAAAGCAATCGGGAACGACCAGGCCTGAGCGCATGACGACGTGGGATTCCTTACCTTCATTGTGACCAGATGGGCAATGCTTTTGTCCTCAAATGCACAACTCATAGTCGGTTGACTATGGTCTCTGCTTTCCCAGCCGGATCTGCGCAACAAAAGCAGCCAACTGCCTGGAGATCGCCGAAAGCATCAGTGCTCTCTGCATTACCTACAGTGAAGAATGATAAAATAGAGTTTTGCTGGGGCGTACAATTGACAAGCCTTTGTAGTGTACAAGTGTAGACTCGATGCACTTCTTTCGTTTCAATTGTCTTCAGCCTCGACTCTTTGGATAATTAGGAGCGTGTGTCAATTGAACCGCGTGCTTGGGATCCGTGCTAGCACTCGACATCGCTTTTACCTGGTCCGAGAATTCCTTTGCAGCAGAGTCTGATGTCTCAATATTATCTGATCGGTCACTTGGAGTCCATGTTGGACACAACAATCGGTGTGAATTTGGTCAGGATAGAAGGGCAGAATTGCATTGCCTGTTCGGGAACAAACTACAAGGTATACTCATTACTGAAAATGACACACATGTCCTTCGTGGCGACCACTTAGTTTCGGCGCATGCGACGACTGCACTTGGTCATTATGCTGATTTCCGAGCTCGTCGAAGTCGCAGGTGCCGTTGCAGTGGTGGCACTAGTTTCGGAAGAAGCATCCGTCGTCGCCGTACTAGTGCTAGACGTCGTAGCGATCGTTTCCGAACCAGTATCGGCCTCTGCAGCAGTAGAAGCGTCGATCGGCGAAGTTTCAGCAGTCGAAGCGGACGACGAGCTGCTGGAAGTTGACACGGCTGTTGTGGCGGATGAAGTGGTCGTGGTACTTGTTGTGCCAGTCGAAGACGAGGATGTATCGGGATATGCAGTTGTTGCTGTAGCAGTCGATCCGCTGCTTGTGGTGGGTGGCGCCGTGGCAACACTTGAAGAGACCGTCTCCGTTACTGGTGAAGGTGCCGAGCCGCTACCCGAGCCAGTATCGAGCCACACGCAGTCTGTGTACACTTGCCATGGAGCACCGTGTACAGCCAACCAGTAGATTGTGAAGCGGTTTGCATCCGCGCAAAGCGATTCATCGTACGGGATCCCGGCTGGGATATCCGGGTACGTCGCCTGGCAGTTGTAGTCGAACAGGACCTTCGTGTCGTCGCACCACACTTCACACGGGCCTGGGTGTGTGAACCCGGTGTACGACAAGTTCGTAGAAGGCATCGTTTGGCGTGCACTGGAGTCGTAGACAGTGTAGCCGCACTGCTCGTCGATTTCGTCGCTCGTCGCACCACACTTCACACGGGCCTGGGTGTGTGAACCCGGTGTACGTCAAGTTCGTAGAAGGCATCGCTTGGCGTGCACTGGAGTCGTAGACAGTGTATCCGCACTGCTCGTCGATTTCGTCGCCGTACAGAACTTGATTGGTCTCGATGAACTGACCCAACGAGTTGTAGCCCGACGCATTGAACTCGGCTTCAAAGAACGCAACTGTGGCCGAAGTGCCGTATCCGTAGACAGAGTTGTCGATGGCACCCCACATATTGCTGTCGATGGAGCTGCCCCAACCGTTCACAGCGTAACCATCCTTCCACGTTGCAGCGGGGTCTGTAATGTAGCCGTGTCCAAGTACCGACGGAATGGAGGTGAACACAATTGCACCGCCGGCGATGAGATTGAGCACGTTCATTTCTGTAGTTCTAGAGCGATAAAGGAAAGCGGATGGAGACTGCAAAATGCAAAGTGACTCTGTTGGTATGAAGCAACCAAGGATAGCGAGCTGCACGCTTTGATATAGTGATGATCGCTTTGGATCATCCTTCGCGTACGCCTTGGTTATCTCGAGCTGTCTGGACTCGATGCGAAGCGAAACCTTTCACGCTTTACTAAAGACAAGCATTGATGAGCATGTCTTGCACACAGGTGGCGAGACGGAAATCCGATCCAATCAACCGCAATATTCCTGGTAGGTGAGAATCATGATGCAACTAGCAACACTTCCGCAAACGACAACTGGTTAATGTCTGACTCATGCGTTTCGAGGCAGCAAGTAAAGGTGCAGGACCATTTCGAATTGACGTTGAGGGTGACCCGTTCATGTGCTGACCAGGATGTCGGCATCTGGAATTGAGGAACTTCGGGATGATTTGGAGGAAAGCTCTCATGTGATGTGGATGACTAAGGCAACAACTCAGTGTCTCTCATCATCCACACTGAAGGCGGTCACTTGTGCGACTCGTGCAGGCGACCCCAAAATCTAGATGCAACGCCGGCGTTAATTATTAGCTCATTGAAAAAGTTGGTATTAGCAGTCCAATGCTATAAAACACAATGAGCACAATTTGCTTGGGTTAGTTTATGTACCCGACTAACTGCTACTACATTCAAGATACATGTATTGCTTTCGAATAGATCGACAATACAGTCATACTAAGTACTTAAGTATTAGAGAAGCCTACGACGTAAGCGACGGCGGGCTCAGTATCACTGACCAAATTAAATTGTTCAGTCATGTAGAAGTATTTTATTGGTTTACCGACGAAGAGCAAGGAGAAAACGACGTCTAGGACAATTTGTCCGTCTCCTTGGTCTTGCTGTGCTCCTCGTATGTAGCTTACTTCTTAGTACTTCGAAGTAGGTAATGAGCCCGGGAAACTATTGCAATCCACGGAATACATGTAGTTTACAATTTCTTCAGAAAGTCATGACTTGAGTCTTCACAATACATGGCAAAACATTAATTTAAACACGTATTTCATCTGCTTACAAGCATATTTTGCAGTCCACTTTCACTATATTCAGACCGCATACAACATCCAATCTGATTGATTAAATCACTCCTAGACAAAGTTAGGTGGTCATCAAGTGCACGATTCTCGCTTGACCATGACACTGGTTAATAGCTTCATTCCTCCGCTCTGGTTTTGATTTACCCGGTCATGTGTTTTATCTTGTTCACCATCGGTCTCCTCTCCTTTGATCCGCTCTGGGTGGTACTTGACCCTGGTGGTAAATGCAGTAGCCATTCTCAAGCACCTCGAAATCTTTGCGGCACTGCATACCGGTCGATAACACCACCCCCAAACAACGGGTTCTGTGAGGCTCGTGACTCCGAGTCTCCATTCCAGATTCAGCTTCTGGATCTTGTTCCCAATGATATTTGCAGTATCCATGAGAGTTGAGCCCTTCATAGATTCTGCAGCGATTACCGGTGGACGCTGCGATCCCATTGCACTGACCTAAGAATCCGGATCCGGTCTGGAATACCCATCTTTCCACAAACACAGTGTAGTTGCAGTTGCAGCAAGACATACCAAGACAACTTGAGAACGTAACGCGTTCCGCAAAAACTTGTAGCACGGCGATAAGGAAGCTGACACTCCCTAAAATGTTGTTGCCGAGAAGATTCAAAAGTGAAGAAAGGAAGCATGCTGCCTCTGATTGTTTTCCTCAGTTATGTCTTCGCAATAAATTTAGATTCCCTTCCACGAATTGTTCTCTTCTACAATATTGGTAGACGACTGCTGTTCCTTAGCAACTAAGTAAATTACTTTAATCAGCTGGCTGTTGCACTGTAACAGTCCATGGTGTGTACAAGGCAACTAGCCACATCGAAAAAAACAGAAAATTGTAGTCTTGTACAGTTCATGCAAATGCCATTTTCATTTTGTATTATTTTCTGTTAACGCGAGAGATAGCATCAAGCTACACTCTAACCGAGTAGCCAACCTCAACCTCGCTGTAGGAAAGGTGATGGTCAAACTGCAACCGCCCGTGTCTTCACTACGATACTCTTCTGATGAACAACATGCAACGAAGGACGCGTTCATCTAATGTTATACAAACCTTGTTATCAATCCATCCACCTCCTTTGAAGCATACGTCTACTCTGGTGAAAGGTAAAAGAGCATTTCAGATGAGCTGCTCCGATGTGGAGGACCCTATTGAAGACAACAACATACGCGTCAAAGTCGCCAGCCCAATTGTGGGGAAGCTGCTTCGGCATCTCCACCTGTTTGGTACATCTTGTAGTTGCAGTGACCCACTACCCGTGAGTAATGAGCTCTCTATCGTCATGCCCTCTAGATGATCGGCGTTACATGTTACATACTCCGGTGTACTTGTACAGCAGATACCATGGATGACCTGTATCAGGATGCGATTCTCGGTACTCTGTTGAACGTTTATGCGGGTCTGTGCACGTCGCCCCGGAGGCTCGCCGTCTCAATGCGAAGTTTTGTCCTGGGAGAAAAGATTCCTTACGCAATTATAAAATAAGCACCATTTCTTCATGAAAACATTCTGGAGTCGAAGCTACGATATTCTCCACGGACAAATTACGATTGGCGTAACAACACCCGTCCGAACTCGGACTCCGATGGCAGTATACATGTAAGCCAAGGCATCCGTAATCGTCGATTACATGTACGAGTCGAGCAGAGAAGTTCCTGGCCACCGGTTACGTACGCTACAACAGGACACTCGCCATTGTTTCTCGAGACGTGCTGGCGGCAAGTCTCGAGAAACAATGCACGGTGCCGCCATCGATCATCGATCGCATCGATTCGATGTGCCTTTCCAAACGCTACCTCAATCACATGGCGTTATTTCTTCGGTACTTGGGCACGTTCTGTCCGATACAGCTGGAGAATTTGTCCGCCACCCGCTGCTACGTTCACGATCGTCCTGTCAACATAGTGCTGCTCTCTACCTTTGCGCGTCTTGGGATCCTGCAATCGAAAATCGTCACAGCACGCAAGGACACTGGTGGGAAACTCGTGTTCGAACGGCTGGACAATTGGGATGTCGTGATGCCGCGTGAGCACAGAGACTCGAATGTTGTTTTCGCGACGGCCTGGCCTTGAGCGAACGGTAACAGACTCAACAGGGTTTTGAGTAGAGTGTTCGCCATTCTGTTTCATTCTGCAAGTTGCTTCGCCACACACAAGTTCCACCGCCCACTCCACGCTGTCATCATGAAGGGATTCTTCACTGGTATCATCGCTGCCTCTACTCTTGCGGTTGCTTCTGCGGGTGAATACTGCGGCCAATGGGACTGGGCCAAGAGCACGCAATACACTGTGTACAACAACCTCTGGAACAAGAATGCCGCTGGATCGGGCAACCAATGCACGGGCGTCGACAAGATCAGCGGCACCACTATCGGCTGGCACACGTCGTGGACCTGGACGGGAGGTGCCCCAACCGAGGTCAAGTCGTTCTCAAATGCTGCGCTGATCTTCACGCCGAAGCAAATCAAGAGTATTTCGACTATCCCAACCACCATGAAGTACAGCTACACGCACTCTTCCGGCACGTTCGTCGCTGACGTGTCGTACGATTTGTTCACCAGCTCCAGTGCCACGGGCAACAACGAGTACGAGATCATGATCTGGCTGGCCGCTTACGGTGGTGCTGGGCCTATTTCCAGCACGGGCAAAGCCATCGCCACTGTCACCATCGGCAACAACAGCTTTAAGCTTTACAGAGGACCGAACGGCTCCACAACTGTCTTCTCGTTCGTCGCCACCAAAACCATCACCAACTTCTCGGCCGACCTGCAAAAATTCCTTAGCTACTTGGTGAAGAACCAAGGACTGCCTTCAAGCCAGTACTTGCTCAAACTCGAGGCTGGCACGGAGCCCTTTGTGGGAACCAACGCCAAGATGACTGTGTCCTCGTACTCTGCTACCGTCAACTAAGAAATTGCCACCAAATCGCAATAGTCTCAGCGTGAGTTGTTGATGTGAAAGTTGCCTTTTCGGGAGTACAGTATCCACTCCGGAAACTTGTTTTTTAGAAAAGGTAAAAAATCAATGCAAAAATTGTTATTTGTGGTGTTTTTATGATGATAAAATGGTAACATCCACATTCCATTCACCTAAACCTAAACGAACAATTTGCGGTCAAAAACACTTTAGACATGGCCAAACTCTTCGAGAGGAATCCGCGCAACGTGCGGTGCGTTCCCAGTGCTTAGCGCTTCATGACAACTCTATTAACTCTATGTGTATATACCTGCAGCATCGCCCAAACTCTTCGAGAGGAATCCGCGCAACGTGCGGTGCGTTCCCAGTGTCTAGCGTTTCATGACAACTCTATTAACTCTATGTGTATGTATCTGCAGCATCGTGTCGTGGGTGGCGGCGTTCGGGCTGGCTGCCGCGTGGTACAAGTACGACCAGATGAAGGAGCGCCAATTCTCAGACAAGGACGCGACCCAGTGGAACGAGGCCGTTCTCCGCATGCACCCGCAGAAACCCAGCAAGAAAAAGCGCCAGGAAGAGTAAAACAATGTGAATTACCAAAATTCAGCTCGTTTTCGTGACATGACACCGTTAAGTTGGCGGGTCTCAGTAAAAGCTTCTCTGTTGTGTCTGGTCCCAGTCGTTTGCTTCTGTGAGGGGATTCATTCGCGAAATTAACGAGAGAACATGACGACGCCCTTCGAGAACCCCAGCAAAATTGCCAACAACGTCAAGAGCGGCAAGTGGACGTAAGTGGTCGTGGTTTAGTGGTTTAGTGGTCTGGTCTTATGGTGATGATGTTTTGTGCCTTGATAGGGCCCCGTTGCTCGTTGCGGCTGGAGTTGGCGCAGCAGCTTGGTACGTGGTGTCGAAGCGTGACGACAAGCATGTGACGAGCGGACGCAGCCCGCGTGATTCACCTCCGTCCAAGATGAACTAGTAGGCTGCGGAAGCGCTACGACGAGATGAGTTGGAGTCTTCAACTTGGATAGCTATGAAAAACGGCAAGGACTTGATCGTTAATGCTACGTTTGCATGAGATGCTAAAGTGATTGACTGTTGGGATAATAATCATTGGCCTCTTGGATTAGTAAGGTAGCAGGGAATATCATTCAAAAGGTACGTCCTCGCAGGTATTAATACTATGGATAGTGCATTGTTCCGTACTACAGAATCCGTAGTGTCATAAGGGAATATCATTCAAAAGGTACGTCCTCGCAGGTATTAATACTATGGTAAGTTAGTGCATTGTTCCGAAGTGTCACGTAGTGTCATACATGTACCAGTACACACGTGACGGGGTCACATCCAAAGGTCATCAGTTGAAGCCCGACGCGAATGGGTTCGCTTTGTGATATAGCGACGGTAACTTGTTGCCATGGAGCGCTAGTTGACGAAGTCTACCACGGGTATCGTGGTCTCCGATTGAGGCCTTCTAGCTCTATCGACTTGAAGTCCTGTAGCACTGTGAAGCCATCGCCAATGTGTTCACGACATCGATGACCGTTTCATGACCTTATCTTGAACAACGTATGCCTGTCTGTCGTGGCTGTTTTCCTCCAATCACTTCGCTCCATTCCTCTCTTTTCCACCAATCCAACACCTCTTCCACGTACCCAACCGCTTCTAGGCGTTACGCGCATCTATTCAGTTCACAAGCGAAAAGCTTCTGGTCTCATTCGGCCATTAGCTTTGGCTTGGCACCATCCACGTACCCAACCGCTTCTAGGCGTTACGCGCATCTATTCAGTTCATAAGCGAAAAGCTTCTGGTCCCATTCGGCCATTAGCTTTGGCTTGGCACCATGCAGCTCCTGTATGGCAGCTTAGCGCTGTTACTCGCTCTGCCAGGTGTCCAAGGACGAACGGACATCGCAGCGCAGCTCCACGACAACTCGGCTATCACTGCACCGCCCACGCCCTCCAGTCTCAATTCGGCCCTCACAGATCTGGTCTCAAGTGTCGCCAACTTCAGCACCTTCGCGCCAAATGTACAGCGCGCCATGCTCTGGAGCGCCGGGTGGGTGCCAGTCACGTCGGATTCCGGTACTGCGGACAACTACGAGCAGGTCTACGTGCTCTGCGGCCGCACTATGAGCGACGTGTTCCTGTCGTCCGAGACGTTCGATAATGACACTTTATGCTCCCTCAAGAACTGCAAAAGCAATGTGATCACTTACACCACGTCCACGTGTGACGCTAGTTACGTGAAGGACAAAGCCTTGTGTGCAGTGAGTCCGGCGGCGGCTGGATCGAGCTTCGGAACTCTTGAGTCTAGCGCTGGACCCATGTGGTCGATGGACGGACAGATCGACGAGAGTTTTGACCCGCAGATCTTCGAGTACGAAGGATCCGATGAGAACACCACACTTTATTTGTTAGCGCAGAAGAGTGCGTGGACTATGAGTGACGACACTTGTCCCAATGGAGCACTGTTCATCATTCCGTGTCAATCTGTAGAAGCAGAAGCTGTGGATGAAAACACACAGGAACGGACCTGGTGTGAACCGGAGATCGAGCTGGGTGTGAAATTATGGGTGAATGAAGCGTATGGGTCCACCGGGTCGGGTGCAGGAGATTCGGGATCGTCCAAGGTTTCGTCCACTGTTGCTATCATTCTGGGCGTGTTGCTAGGGATCTTTGTGGTGGCAACTCTGGTGTTTTTCGTCATGTGGCGACGCTCAAAAAGTTACGCGAAAGACGGGCTTCACGATAACGAGAACAATACGTTCTTTATGCAAGCGCACTCGTTCCATGAGCAACCACAGCAGAGGAATGGCAATATGTCGGGGCAATACGTGTCCAATAACGGACCTCATCCGTCCTTTGACAACGCGATGCAGATTGAAGCAGTGAACGAAAGCTTCCGGATGCGGTCTCCCGAACTTGCAGCTTTCTGCGACGATCAGGAACTGATGCTCAAGCGTATCGCCTTTGCGGGAATTCTCTATCGTGAGAAAATGACAAGTGGACCGAACGGTGAAGTGTGGCGTGGTGAATATGAAGGACAGCAAGTTGCTATTAAGTGCACAGTTGCAGCTGCTGTAGCAAGTGCTGCCGCTGCAAATACCAGTCGCAAGTCGACTGGAATTAATGCTTCTGCTCTCCTTGGTGACAAGGAAATTAAAGCTCTTGAAGACTTTACCAAGGAGATTCGCATGGCTGCGTTCCTGGACCACCCGAACATTGTCCGTTTTGTTGGTCTATCGTGGCGTACACTACCCGATCTTTGTATGGTTTCGGAGTATGTCGCGCTCGGGGATCTTGCTCACTTTCTGGCTCAGCCTGACAGCAAGCATCTTACATGGAAGAACGACAAGCTGCCTATTGCTGCGGATATTTCGAATGCTCTGGTGTATCTGCACTCGCTCTCGCCTATTGTGCTGCACCGCGACTTGAAGTCTCTGAACGTGCTGCTCACGGAGGATCTACAGGCCAAGGTGAGCGACTTCGGCCTCAGTCGTGAGACAAGCTTCGACGAAACCATGACGAGTGGAGTCGGCACGTTGCTCTGGACTGCACCGGAAGTGCTGCGTGGGGAGCGGTATTCGGAGAAGGCCGACATCTACTCTTTTGGAGTCGTGTTAGCTGAACTGGACACGTGCATGCCACCGTACGCCTACAGCCAAGGGCGGAAGAACAAGGGCAAGAACGATATGGACTGGGTACCCCTCATCGCCAGCGGCCGTGCCTCGCCACCGTTCCGACCTGATTGTCCGCGGGCCATTCGAGATCTGGCAGCTCAGTGTCTTGACCAAGACCCGAACAAGCGTCCACCTGCCATGCAGATCGTGTACATGCTTCGGTCCAAGATCCCTCCTACGCTGTAAATTGTCTATTCATCCACAACGGATCCGAGTGCTTAACTGAAAAATGGCATCACAATACTTTTTCATGTTCGTGGAGACAGTTGACCGGCTACTTGAAGCTTGAAGCAGTAGCCAGATCCGAATGGAGACCTACACGTGAGTGAGTACCAGTGCAACGCTCGACACGGTTGCACAAAGTATTGTGACTCGAGCAAAAAATCCTGGGTTAGTGCCTCGTTCGCCCACTGCTTGGATTTGGAACGAGCATTGCTGCTTCTTGCGTACAGCGGTTGCTCTGTGGAAAGTGGCGTAACGACTGTAAGCCAAGCGTCGAGGCTGCATCGGATGTTGATACAGGAGGCTTCATTGGCGTTCAGCAGTGGCCGTTGCGCAAGGCCAGTCGAATACACTCGAGTGTCCTGCGAGCTGCAGTGTGCGTGACTCTAGCGACTGAAGATGCAAACGGTGTTCATTGCGGCATCTCACAAGATAACAAACGTCCTCGATTTTCCTGCCCGACAGCACTAACCAACCAGCAGGCTGGTACACACGGAGTGTTGGCAAATTGGTGAGGACGGTCGTTGCGGTGGCGAAAGCACACCGTCCGGCTGCTCGTTACCGCCCCACACTGCGTCAAAACGACAGCTTCAGCTCCACAATGGCACCGGAGCCGAAGCAGAGACATTCCGTGCACTTCGTGATCCTTCAAGCAGGGTCTGCCGTCGCAGGAAGCGTGACTTTCGACGCTGGAAACAACACCACAACACCCGATCCGGAACGAACCGTGCAAGCACCATACCCCTCGTCGTCTTCTTCATCATCAGAAGGATCTTCAATCACGGACGATGAACTCGGTATCGCCGTAGGTGGCGGTCTTATGATCTTGGTTTTGCTGTGTATACTGTTTGTTGGGCACAAACGTCGACGGAGGATGAACAAGGATGTCGTTCCGGAGCCATCGCCAGGTACACTCGAGGCGTCCACGAGAAGATCGCATGGAGATGATAACCACGATTTATACGTCCTCGACGATATCTCGCTCTTGTCGTCATCGGTTTCGTTTGGTTCGCGGGCGTCCTGTTATCAACATCAACAGACCAATGCTAACGAGTCTTGGAATCACCCGGTAATCCTAGCGGCTCGCATTTCGGTCAGTGAGATTTCTCTGAATGAACTCGTCGCGCGTGGCAACAGCAGCGAAGTGTATCGTGGTCAGTACAGGGATCAAATTGTAGCGGTGAAGAAGCCACTTCCGCATTGGCTTGGAGAACGTGCAAATGTTGATGCATTTTTCGAGCGAGTGCGATTATTGGCGTCTCCGGCGTTAACTCATCCCGGTTTGGTGTCGTTCCTTGGTGTATCGTGGAGGTCACTAGTGTACGTGTGTATGGTGTCTGAATTTATGGCTGGTGGAGATCTCCGTTCGTTTCTGAGTCGAAGACAACACCCAATTGGTCTCGTTCGAGATGACTTTGGACGACGAGGATTTTGCCGCCAGAAAGTATATCTCGCATCACAGGTAGCGAGTGCGCTGAGTTTCTTGCATGCTCAAGGCCTTGTGCACGGAGCGATCCGTTCTCAAAACGTACTTCTCGATGGCAGTTTAAATGCAAAGTTGACTGGTTTCCAAGGGAGCAGCATCCAGCCGGCTATCGACTGCTCTAGACAGAGTCATGATCCCTCGGCTACCAGTATCCCTCCCAAACTCTTGACAACGTTTGTCCCGATCGGAGTGGCGGACAGACTCAAGCGAGAACGCAGTCGTCTCGATTCACTGTGGAATGCTCCGGAAGTGCTTCGTGGAGAACGGAGCAATGCGAAAACCGACATTTTCTCGTTCGGAGTGGTGCTTTCGGAATTGGACGGGATGGTAACACCGTACGGCTACAATAGCCGATTCGGGGAGGTCGGAGACAGCGCCGAACTGCTGGAAAAAGTTGCTGCAGGGCATGTTCGCGTGCATTTCGCGAGCTCAAGAAGAGCCAGACATGGTCGAAGGTCTTCACCGCCAGAGGTGGACTTGCGGCTTACCACTGCAGTCGTGCGTCTGGGCAAGACTTGCGTGGCGCTGGATGCTTTCGAACGCCCTTCGGCCGCGCAGGTATCGGCCGAACTTCAAAAGCTGCTGACATTGGACCCCAAACTTAGTCAAACGCTCGGGTCGACAGCATAGCGAGGAAGGCTTGACGAGTTGAACGTCACGAGCTCAAGCGTATCCAGCCGTTTTCCACCAGCTGTACAACCTCATAGATACTTTGACAACTTCAACGTGTCCATGAGGTAGTCGCCAAGGTATAATAAATAATACATGTAGCATAGCAACAACATGTAGTAAAATACAACAAGTCTGAAATTTACGTTCATCATGGCGTTACCAGTCGGACGCCTGCAATTGGGAAGATGCAGCCTTGAAACTTTCGCCCAATTGTCCGTAGTGACTTGAGTGTTGCCACGAAATGTATCGTCACCCTCGCAAGTGATACTGAACCCATGGCCGAGCAGACCATACCAAAATCCATAGAGAGTCGAGATTTGGCCTGCACTCGTGTGTAAAATACGTCCACTTGAATAGCATGGTAGTGGGTTCGAGTATCGCTCATTATCCCTTTCGAGCGCCACGAGTGCATGGTCTCCGTTGTGTACCAACACTAATGGGCGCATTGCGTCGTCTGGACTCGAGATCCCAAGCCGATAGCTTTAACCTATTGTATCTCATCCCCATCCTCCTCGGGGTTCTCGTGTTGCTTCTGTTCGTGTTTTGGTGCATTCGATGTCGTCGTACTCAAGCCAACAAGTCTCAAGACTCGGAGATGTTTGATACGCCGCCTATTATGGAAGGACGTCACGCAGGACTGGAACCTCAAGACAATGTGCCAAATGTGGTGTCGCCCATGGACCCCATGGCCTCGTTTTCGTCCTTTAAAGACACGGACACCACCAAGAACGTGTGGCTCAGTGGCAGTGGCCGCACCCTCAATTCCGCCAAGAGCGGCAGCTGCAGGAGCTTAACGGCGTCAAGCGTCGCCGACTACGCGTTAACGACGCCCCAGAGAGACCAGATCTTCCACATTTTACATCACGATACGCAACTTGCTACACAGCGACTGGCAGTGGATAAAATCGCCTTTGAGCGAGTGTCGACTACGCGTTAACGACGCCCCAGAGAGACCAGATCTTCCACATTTTGCATCACGATACACAACTCGCTACACAGCGACTGGCAGTGGATAAAATCGCCTTTGAGCGAGTGCTAGGAGAGACAACAACCAGGCAATTGTGGCTGTGCCAATTTGAAGGAGAAGAGATCGTCGTCAAGCGACTCAATCCGCCAGCCAAGGACGACGACTTGTTCCCTCAATTGTTGACGTTTGTGCATGAAATTCAACTCACTGCGTCGTTGGAACATCTAAACATTGCCAAGTTCCTCGGAGTGGCGTGGGGACAGAGTTTGCGCTCTTTATGTTTTGTAGCGGAATTTGTGGCGAGAGGAGATTTAGCGTCGTTTCTGCGAAGAAATCGCAAGCGGAGACTGCAGATGAACTCGTCCTCGACCCTTTCAGATAATTCTGTGGGATCGTCAGGTTCGGCAACTACAGGGCAGACGATATTGACAGGGCCGTCTCCACCTCCGTCACTCCAGAGTTCAGGATCAGGATTTACACTCACAAGTTGGATCGACGATAAATTGCCAATTGCGATTGGAATTGTTCGAGCATTGCTGTATCTACACACTCGACGTCCGAAGTCGCTTGTGTACCGAGTCCTTCGAGCAAGGAAAGTGGCTTTGAGTGATCGGTTTGAACCGAAACTCTTTGATTTGACTCCTGCAGCAGAAGGATCACCGCCGGTAGATCAGGAAGAATTGGCAGCAGGCATTGGCAACGCGTTCTGGACAGCCCCTGAGCTGCTCACGGGAGGCTCCCCCACACAAGCGAGCGATATTTATGCGTTCGGAGTGCTGCTCGCGGAGATCGACTCCGAAGCCAAAGGCCCGTACCAGAGCGCGCGAGACTTGCGATCAGGCGAGAAGTTGCGGGCTTTCCAAGTGCTGAACCTTGTCGCCAGCGGAGAGATAAGGCCTCATTTTGCTGCGAGTTGTCCGACCGAAGTGCGGGAGATCGCACTCGCTTGTATGCGCCAAAACCCGATGCAACGTCCTACGACTCGGGAGGCTTTGAGGAGATTGCAAAGTTGCGCTGCTGGGAGTGCAGCATGAAGTGGAATTAATATGGTAGTGTGGAGGAAGATAAATTGTAGGAAATGTGAAGTGTAGGCACAAGGAGATCGTCATCAGTGGTTAACAAGACAAGGGATAATTACAAGTTATAGCTATGGGAATACTGTAATGCTGCACGATACGTGCTGCTTGAAAGTGATAGTTGTGAGAGGCTTTGGACGAAGACAACAGTTAGAAAACGTAGGATTCCTCGGCTTCTTCCTGTGCGAATGCGCGCATGACGAGCTGCATCTGATACAGTGCCTGTGAAGCTGTGGGTCGTGCATCCGGTTCGAACGCCACGCAAGCTTTGCCCAAATGCACCATGGCTTCGAGCGCCGGAGATGCCGGTGGGGTGAAGTCGACGCTGAGTCTGCCACTGGACACAAGCTGAAGTATTGCCGTGTCGGGGATAACCCGTCCAGTCTCCGTGACCTTGGCACTAGCGTACGGAAGTTTGTGCGTGTCCAGTTCGCTGAGAACGACGCCGAAAGAGAACAAATCGGCCTTCTCGTCGTATCGTTCACCCATCATGACTTCCGGCGCCATCCACAGCGACGTCCCGACTCCAGCCGTCATGGTACGATCGCTCCGTTCTCGTGAAACCCCAAAGTCTGTGAGCTTCGCTCGCCATCTTCGATCTAGCAAGATGTTCTTGGACTTGAGATCGCGATGCAGCACCATCGGATCTAAGCAGTGCAAGTAGGTCAGGGCATGAGAAACATCCAAAGCCACACGAGCTTTCTCCGTGTCAAAGCCCACAGGTCGATGGTCCACTTCGTCGAATTTGATCAGCAGCGCTCGCAGATC
>NBNE01000641.1:0-19053 GCA_002215365.1 Phytophthora megakarya | reverse complement strand
ACCGGCTCTCTCTGGGAAAGGTGTGGACACGTCTTCCCGGGGGGGGCACTCACCAGGGAAAACTAGGAGGCACTATGCCACACACGCCAAGCCCCCAGATATCATAATTCAGCAAACTGGCTCTGAATTGTGAAACAAATTCGAAAGGGCCAAGATCAGGTCAGTATCTGATCCTCGATATCGACCTGCTCCCTTTACTAGAAAATGGTACCTGCAGTTCATTTGGGGCAGTGCAAAAGGGACAATAACTTTGTCGGAAGGTGCTCGAGTCATACACGATCTTTCATATCCCGACGGAGGTTCTATTAATGATAACACTGTCGCCGACAATCCTGTACAACGCACCTCGTCATTTAGCAACTCAAACTATGGAAGTGGAGAATGAATTTCCTGGTATCACGAAGCTGATGTCGGGAGACGTCGCAGGTGCTTTCAGACATCTTGCTATCCATGCGGATCATGTTGGTCGATTTGCGGGCACAATTCCTATACTAGATCTGCTGATCATTGACGAATGTTGTTATCCGGCTGGACGCTTTCGCCACAACATTGTTGGACTGCTGGAGAAGCAATTAGCCATCTGTACGCTTCGGCGCAACCAAATGGAGGCACCAACCACAGAAGGGAGTTCGCACCTTCGATGCTAAAACATGGTGCGATGACCATAACCTGATTGAACCCGACATAGGTTCTCGACTTGTCAAGGCCAACCTGACTACAATTCTTTGTCCGGATTCTGTCAATGAGGAGAAAATTACTCTGTGGAAAAGTGAAGGGAAAATCCTTGGATTAATGTGGACCATTCCTTGTTCAACGCTAGTAATGCCCCCAGAAAAAGATTAAGGCATTGTGTCGTATCCACGATATGTTGAGAAGGGAGTGGTTAACTCAGCAATATATTCGGAAGCTACTTGGAAGCCTTCGTTATGTCGTGACATGAAGCGAACCCATGTACTCAGCCGTTATCGGCTTTGACGTGATGACTGCGCCGATATTCAGCAATTCGTGTCACAGCAGCTGCACGCGATGACCTGTATTGATTCCGATCGATTTTACTCTACACTGATTTCAATGCAGTTCCGTTGTCTCGGTTTTCGGGCTCTCAACCAGTTGATTTTGAGATCTTCACGGACGCCAGCGATTACGGTCTGTGCACGGTGTTTCGAACGTGACAAGAGTACATTCAAGATAGGCAAACGTGATGATAAGCATCAACTTGCGAGAGTTGATGGTCGGAGTGTATGCATCGATTACCTGGGGTGTAAATTGTGTAGGTCGTTCCACCAGCGAACCATGCCATGTGCGCTTCTGGATCGATAACGCCTCCGCAATCGCGTGGAACAATCGACGTTCCAGTCGCAATCACGAAGCTCAACGTTTGTTACCCATTCTTAGGTTGCTGGAAGCGAAGCACACATTTTTTCCGTCGACGGCTCATATTCCTGGAGAAAATAACGTGTTGGCTGACGCTGAATCAAAGGTGTTGCAGTCGCAGAGACATCTTTTAACATTTACTAATCTTGCTGATGGGTGGTCGCAGTTAGGGCTACCGACCAGCTCAAGGGATACCTCGAAAGTTTTGCGTGCAAGTGCGCTGTCTGATTCCTTGCGACAACATTACAGGTCGCGCGTGCAAACCACACAAAGCCCAGAGAGTTGGAATCACTCTACACGGGACAAAAAACAACCCATTCGGTCGAGAGGAGATTAGATTCCATGACAAGTCAGGTGATACTGTCATTTGTCCAGTAGTGGCGGCAAGGTGGAACATCAAGGGTGCGCGTCAGTTTAATACAGCACCTGATCAACCGGCGCTATCGACAGGACAATGAACCGGGATTACAGTAAAACATCGGCTGCAACCATCAAGGCCGTGGCTTAGGAACATCCATCGCCGCATCAAATCTGTTAGACAGTGTTGCGGGGGGGGCTGTGTCAGGCTCCTTCGGATCTTTGATCCTCTTGAGCTCAAGGATCTGCATCACTTGATCCTGGTGTACGAAGTCACGTAACTCCTTGAGGTGATACATGGACTTCCATTTGAGCATCACGACTGTGTCGGGTTTACGGAGATTAGCTATTCCGCTAGTCCGTTGGATACCAGCAAATAAGACACAGTGGTTGGAGGTGAGCTGTGGATCGAATCAACTGCAGGAGCGATAAGACCATCGAACGTGGCTGAGTTTGGACCAACCGGCGCCGGGCAGAAGTTCAGTCTGTCGGTAGACCACCGACTCAGCTGTAAATACCAAAAATGGCTAATTGTATGGATTGATGTTGTGGACATTGGTATGACCCGAGCCCACCCATCTTTTCTTCTAAGGTAGCCTTCACGAGGGAACCTGCTGAACCGTCGGGGTAACGTGACCGGGGAACGGGTACGTGCAGCTATCCTGCGATATGGAAGTGTATCCCCGCACTGACATAAATCGCATGCATAGTTGTTTGTTGTCTTGATGTGTATTACTCGGTAGGTATCTAGCGGTGAGTTGTCTCTCTAGAGGACCGTGACGAATGCTTTGCTAGTAACTGTCGCTCATATTTCGGAGTGGGGGTTCGTGTCGTGTTGTGTCATTTGCCGCTGTCGTGACATCGTAAGTAGGATACCGCTTAGATCTGGTTCCTGCAGGTATATCCGCTCCCGTAAATGAAGCCGAGTTGTCGTCTGCTGATCGATATTTTGTTCGCAGGCAAGGCGATAGGATGCGAGGATATTGCTAAACCAAGTAGTTTAGTTACCCCAGCGATCGACCAAAGTTCGTAGCCGCTCAGCTACTCGGCAAACTCCTTTGAGGCCGACAGAAGCCACCTAGTGCGGCTGCCGAAGAATTCATCACAGTAGGTGCCTGGAACGCCCAATGATGCCTAGACATCACCACGGGAGTGAGTGACAGCTACGGAAGCTCCACTTTCACCGAGAAGTTATGAGCGTTGCACTGATGGTTGCTAGCGTAGTCGAGCCGTGTCAGGAAATCAAATCGTTGAAAATGAATGACAAAAAGCCCACATACACCCAACGGAAATAATAGAGACGGATAAGGGATACTGTTAATGGTTTTCGATGCGCGGAAGTACACAACATACGCAGCAGGGGACGGATTACCACAGGAAGCACCGTCAAAACTGGCCTCACCCCTTGGCAGACGGACTTTATCACCGGAGATATGATGATTATAAAAAGGTGCTGAAACACTGTGGAACAAGGCTTCACCACCGCAATAAAGGACTCTAAAATTATGTCATGGAAAAACTGGAGGTACATTTGAAAATGTGAAATTGTTGACTCGTAGCTAAACCTGGTGTTCGCCATACTAAATCATCAATAGTAGAAAGCTTTCTACTGTAAACCACTCTATTTACTTGTACAATTATAACACTTCGAACACTATGGAACATGTTGCAGCAAAATCACCGATAGTTCAGCTACAATGGCCATCATACTATATCGGTTAAGACATTCGGGACTACAGAATCACTATCAAAGTTCACTACCTTCAGCAGCAGAAGTGCAAGTATCATATTAATACATCTTGCAAAAGTATCATAATTCTGCACCTGGCAGAAATATCATAATTTTGCACCTTACAGAAGTATCACAATTCTGCACTTTGTAGAAGTGACCTAATTCTGTAATAACATGACTAACACCAATTTTGTGCGAGCTACAATCGCCCGTTTCGAACTGCTCCATCCAGGTGGTGCTACCACCACCATTCCGAGCTGTCACCAAATGGATGAATGACAGATAATATCCTCAACCCTCGTCCCACAAAACAATGTCTATTTATACACAGCATATAGTTCTTCAGGCTCGGCTGATCGGGTATTGTCACTACTCCAACGTGTCGTGTCATTTGACCGGCGGCGTAGTGGCGACAGTCTGGCGTGTCGTTGGAACGCCAGATAAGCGGGCTACCAAATGGTGTCCCTGGTGATATACTTTCGATTCGACCTATAATTCTATAACAGTGGGAATCAAGCATATATCTAGCCTACTGTATCCACAAAAAATGTTGGTGGTTATACCAGAAGTGGTAATATCTTAACGTGATGAGATAGTCTGCACATCAGAGGGGAACTAAGATGGTCTTCTAGCTGAGGGAGGCCCTCCACAAAAACCACATTTAGCCGAATAAAAACAATACTTTTCGTCGGCAACGCAGATCGTCATCGCAAGCGTTGGCGACGAAAAATGGATACATTTGTAGACAAAATTAGCTGTACGTTAGAGGAGGCTTCACGTTGACTGCAATAACGAGCACTTGAACTTCCATTGTCGAAGCATGTAAGGCAATATCATTCGTCTTTGCATCGATTCTTCTCTATATCTTTTTATTTTTTTGTAGTGGTACGGTTTAGATTGGATACATGATTCGGCTAAACAATAATATTTAATCTACCCAAAAATATGATATTTTAGGCAACGATTATGTGGATGTTATTCCGTTCACACCACATATTTGAAATAAAACCTCTTGATTATTCTCTCATGCCAAGAGTTGATCACCCTCAGAAGTGGGCTGAGATATGGAAGGTAGGACAGGGATCTTTTCAAAATTACAACGAATACATGCCGTCTTTACCAAGCTGTGTCCGCGTGCGTAACGACCCCCGAAGAAAGACTTCTGGCTATTATGACGAAAATATTTTCAGTGATTTGAATAGCTTATATTTCTGCACTACTGAACAGGAGTATCTAGATAAGTGCAACCGGCTATTGAGTGCATGGAAGTCTGCTGCCAATATTTATCAACCATTTCGAGCAGTGTATCAAACACTAAAAACGGAATGGATGGTGGATGACCGTGATCGACCATCGAGATTTTCTTGCTGGCAAATTTTGCTAGGGCGTAGACGGAAAGGAAACTTGCTGGTCTCATTGTCGCTTACAAAACAATCCGCAGAATCAAGGAATCCTGTCCTCAGCGCTCATCCGTTATGATTGTCGCGTGAATCACGTAAATTTTCAGGGCAGTATAATTGGATTCCTGGTACAATGCCAGACACAAATCGACAATCACTCCGTGACAGTATTGGGTTTTCATCCTCGCAAGAGTATTTGTAGAATTTTAATGAATTTGATTTCATCGCCAATCATGTGATGATAGAAGCAACTATGATTCCAAATAACACCATTCCAAACAACACCAACAATTCAAATTGGGTTACGAAAATCAAGTGGATATGATAACCTCCATAGCTTATGAACGCAATGTTCAATATGAGACCACCCTACATCATACAAATTCTGATTCAAGCGCCGGTACGACGATATCTCGTGAATCTTGTGAACATACCAAGCGAAGAAGACTCTAACTATTAGTACAAAGTTTACATCTCTAGGTCTTAACTAAACACAACATATTAGGAATTTAAGCAATGAATCGACCGACCGACCGAATTCTTTTCGAAATTTAAAATGAGGTTATAATTTGCTTTGAATTGTAAATGTGTAGACTTCAACTTCTACAATTATGTACCGCCCAAAATAAAAATTTCTTCAGCCGAAGAGCCGTAGTAGAGCCTCTCCATTTTCTTGAACAAGAATGCAAGTTCACGCTGCGTTTTGGGAATTCGTCAAGGAAAATGGTACTGTTTGCGCAAAGGGAGTTGCTAATAATATCAATAGTGACCCGACAAAGCATTAAGATGGTTGAGAGAGAGCGCAGGACCAAGACACCGGTCAGATTGGCTAAAACGTTTTCGAAATTCAGAGGGATCAGTACGTCACTGCCACCCCTGATTCGAGCTTTGCGTTGGAAGACCGAACCAACCGGAATCTTAGATGGCCGATCACATCGAAGGCGGAAATCCGAACCAGAGACATCACATGTAGTGATTCAAGACATAAATCCGAAAACATCCGCAAAAAAAAACAAAATCTGAAAACTAACGCATATTGAAATGACCTACGCACCTAAGAATTTAGAGTCATTTACACCAGAAGATACCACATCACCCAGCAATTGACGAGCAGATAATGCGTCATTCCGAAGTTCTTCTCTTGTTGATACTATTCTTCCTGTGTTGACACTTCGCATGCCTGGGTTGCCGCTCGCACGGACCCCGCTAAATCCTGCAACGAGTTGGGTTCGCCTATTACTAAAACTGTTTAACTTAACCGGGGTCAAGCGTAGCTCGATCAATGAATAGTGCACAATTAGTTATTTTATATTTCGTAGTTAGGCGACATTAAAGCGTTCGTACAGCTTTGCCATGGACAATCACCAATCTTTCGGGCATGAACGATACATTTTCTGGATGGATTGGGTGGTGATCATAATGTTACGAGCCACTACTATCTTGAACGACACCACTCTCTTCAAATGTGCTCCCCACTAAAACTATGCAAACTTCGTGGTATATCCGGACGAAATACACCGCCAGGATACCCGATTAACTATCAAGAAATTACTGAGAGTAGTCACTTTCGAAATTTGCGAAGGCGATTCTTCTTTTGTGAGTGCGAGAGGCCTAGTACGTCTTGTCTGCTTTTAGTCGTGGATATAGCATTGCTTTTGAAATACACTTTATTCTGATAATGCAGTTTTTCATTGCAGTGAGCTTTGGATACGAGTAAATGAACAAAAGTGGTTTTGAAAGATCTTTTTTAATGACAAGTGGTGTGTGCTTCAAATTATTATTTAGTTCTAAATTTAACAGTTTTACTGGTGGGAGAGATCATATTCATAAGGCATTTGGGGATGGTTGGCAAACTCGACGCTGAAGGCTGCGCAAGGAGACAAGACGACATGACAGTGGAGGTCCAGGATATTAGTCGGTGGTCTTGTGTGCCGATGGATATTACAACCTTTGCAACATGGACAGCATTTGTGTAAGAATTATCGTGCTATTGCGCGAAAACGTTCCAGTCGTATACGTAAGTTGATCAGTTTGCGGATATGGATGCGTTCGTATCGATTTAACACGTTTGTTATACATTCAGGAAGCGAAGTACGATCTGTGTGGATCAACATAACAAATCAAAGAATGAACACTTGAAATACGATGGGAAATATTACTCTGTGATATTTATTTGCACGCACGGTTGGAAGGACCGGAAGAGGTATCTACACATGAAATCTGAATTTTTATGTGTATTAACCTTTGTTAAAACACATACAGGGAAAGGAAACCGTGTAGATCAGCACCTATGCGGAACTGATGTTTTGGCTAGCTTCTCAGTGACTCTGGCGAGAAATCGAACCAGTTCTGGTGCCTATGAATATCGCTATCGTGTTAATCACACCAGCATTGTGCACACACATCCTGTTTCCGAACGAATACGGAGAGCGTATGCGGATAATAGACGGGTTCAGGATCCAAATATTATTGGAATGGTTCACAAGCTCGTGAAATCAAAGGCTCCATTCAAACAAATCCACACCTACGCTGTAGAATCGTCGGGTACGTAATTCGTGTTCTTAATTGTTTTTACATTAACGCTGGTAATTAAACAGGCAAAGATGTAACGAGGCAAGACGTGCGGAACCTGGTAGCTAACGTTTTGAAAGACGAAAAGGTAGGATCGGTTGCAACGAGAGTTGAACGACTTCTCAACGAATTCGTATCTAACAACCCACGGAATGCATCACGGATATTTGGGGACGATGGTGGCACAGCAAGATGCTTAACAATTCAAACGGCGGGAATGAGAAAAATGTTCGACCTTTTTCCTGAAATTGTGATGGTTGATACAGCCCACAAAGCCAACGATTTGAAGTATAAGCTATTTATTTGGACTCATGGTACACGATGCGTTCGGTGCCGGACAGTTTGTGCAACATGCATTTGTTGACGCCGAAACCAAAGAGAATATGTTGAATGCTGTTTCCGTATTCAAGCAGAATAACGAAAAATGGAGAGAAATACAGGTCATCATGATAAGTACAGAAATGAAAAGGAATATGGGTTGGATCAGACAACTAATTCTTGTTCAGTTAGATAAAGATATGAAATGTTTAGTCTCGATGGAAGCGCAAATTTATTTTTCACGTTTCTTATGAAGGCCCCTGACAGTCAATATCTCATGCAGCAAAAAAAGTTCAGAATCAACACCCAAACATGCTCATCAAGCTCATTACGCATTTAACATAAACGTCGTAGCAAGCGCACTCCGAGATGTCAGGCAATCCGAACAATTGATGACAATGCAACCTGCAAACACAGCATAAAAAAAGGCTACTAGCGTGGTAGATGATGATTCTAAACTATTATACAAACTCAGCATTGATTTTTGATTAGAGTTTGGATCTTTTCACGTTACAGCCATTACGGCTATGCAGACATTTCATGAAAAGTTAAAACTTTTCCAAACCCTTCGTGACTGTCATGACTGGTTTGAAACTCAAATATCTTTAGCAAATCTGACCGAACTTGAGATTGCAACATTTAGGAATTTGATGCGAACAACTTCCCTTGACACAGTTTTCACGTTTGGAGCACATGTACGTATTAAATAATTGTTGATACTACGATTATCATGATACATACTAACGAAGATATTTGTGATTTATATCGTAGCAAGCTATGTTTTATGAGTTGATGGAATTTCGGGAAAACACGCCATTTGTGTTATGCTGGCGCTACATATTTCCGTTGGTTACCGAAAAGATATCATCTTAGTCGACACAAATTTTGTGAAGTACACTTCACCTGAAAATACATTGCAAAATCCACAATTTACTGAGGCATTTGCTGCAGGCTATCGATATGTGGTTCTGCCAATAAATTTTGATAATGTCCACTGGTGTATGATACTGGTAGATATGGATTCTCGTAAAAGAAAATCTTCCAGTTCGATCCACTGCATAGTGATAGAGTTTATGAGAGACTGAATGGATTTTGTGAGTCATACATAAAATTAGCACTTGGTGCAAGATACGATGGTTACGAACTACGTCAAGTAGTTGATCTAAAGCAAACGGATGGATATAATTGCGGAACGTTAAGCATTGTATTGGTTATGATGCAAGTCAAAGGTGTACAAATCCCTATCACTACCTCTGGTAACCTACAGTCATTGCGGTTTACTCTTTTCTTACAAGGACTACGAGCCGTCCATCAATTCTTTTTAAGCCACTAAACATTTCATTTTGATTTTTACCTCTCATGTGTTTGGTTAAAGAGTCAACTTGGAGAGTGGTGCTAGTAATGAGGCCTATCCAGTTACATAGAAAATACTATCCTCCCCAAAAGTGAGCGAAAACTCTCTGGCTTCAATGTCTATAGTAATGTTTACGAGGGCAACCTTTACAGCATTACGCAATGCAACTTTGTCTAAGGTTTTATAATAAAATAATGTTTTGAGCAGAATCGTAGATATAAACTATCTCCAACTTGCCAAGTAGATAGTACCGAGATGTTTTATTTTTTTCTTTACCATCTCGTTATCATTAATCTGATTGCAATGTTCATCCAAGTTTATATGATATAGTTTCATGTTAATGTTCTCTGTGATGACAAATCCAATGATCCTAATACATTTCATATGTGACATATATGTGGCAAATTGAACCACATACCGACCACAAGACCAGATGTTTATGTGTGGCGGTAATGCCGTCCATGAACTAGGGTGGTGTCGGAGCTTGGGTGACTTCCAGTTTTGTAAAACCCGAAATGCATCATGTGGCACACGCTGCACAGCTGTTCCTGCCGCGAGGAAGGCCCCCCAAACGAACGGGCCCGAGGAGTCAGGGTGTGTAGCGACAGGAGCTATTCCGGCGAGAAGATGATTTACCTGGCGAGCAGCCGTGGTACCCTGTGCGCCTAGGAGCTGATCCAGCATTCGAGAGTTACGTCTGCGAAAATGGCATGCGTAGTGATGCGGTGCGATTGTCGTACTTTGTACAGGAGAAACACAACCACACGAGTGATTTCTTCTTCGACCGTGATAAAGTCTTCTCAATGACGGATTGTCACTCGCAAACCCTCGTACGGCGTTACTTGTACGTAAATACGTTAATCACTGCTAAGAGCGATAACGGGACGACGTAGTAGGCGACCCTTTGTACCGTTGATGATATCTCCCGTCCAAACTCTGCTGCGGTGAGCACGTTCCCGGTGCAACCACATACTGGCACCGGATAGGTTGAATATTTCCGTCTCGTCGGCGAGCTGGACGAAAAAGGTAGCACAGGAACCTGCAGACGATCAGCCTCCGTTTGGATAGTCTCGACGTATTCAGGGCCAGCTGGTAGGAGAGCGGTGGTATTGGACGCCTTCCGGTAGACGTAGAAGTAGTTGGCGAGACATTTTTCACGTACGTGTGGCAAATACCCGGGGTGTGTCAAAGGGAGAAAGTTTATTAATACGTAAAGTAAACGAGTGTTCAGTCGCGGAAGGTTGCTCCTTCACCACGCACCTAATAGGCAGTCGTGGGCGCGTGCCGGCGCCCACTGGGATCCCATCCAGCGTGCCTTGAGTCCACAAAGACCTCGCGGAACATGCGCGCCGCCATCAGAATGCCCCAAGAGGCGCAGCTAGCACCGCTATTGGCTGTGCCATTTCAACAAGCAACGTGACCACAGCGTGAACAGACCGTAATCGGCGACACTGTCCTCCAAGGTTTGGTCACGACGTGGATTGGTTTTGTTAGTCGACTTGACTGTGCAGTTCGTCATCTTCACTGGCCAACACGTAGTCGCGCACCTTTTCAGGTACATCTTGAAGATGTGTAGTCAACGGCTCCTACGAATTCTCGATAGCCTGCAGACCCAGTCACGACACGAGCAGATCCCAGCGCTGTGTAGACCGATTGAAGCGAAGTTCGATAAATTCTTCGACTCAAAGCAACATGTCTTGGATGCCACCAGTCCCGGAATTCTTCAGTCACATAAAGCTCGGTGTATGCATAGAACATCAGGCGCGAGACGTGAACTTCGTACTTGCGCCCAGTAATGAGATGCTCAATTTTGAAGATGTGGGGCAGAGCTGCTGTAATACAAAATGGGTCGATCTAGTGCCCAAGCAGCTTGTGGTTTGGCAGGTGTTGGTCGATCCTAGACCACAAGACAAATTCATCGACATCAAAATTGGCGAGGTTACCCTTGTATGACGCCTTGTCTCGGAGTCGCCAACTCTCTCTCTCATCCGTAACCTCTCGATGCACGTCGAGCAGAGATGAACGGATGCGATCGACGGAATTGCCAATATCGGCCAGATCGACGACGCGCTCGATTTTGTCACTGTTGGTCGGCACAACGATAGTATCCGACGCCGACATTGCAGGTAATGCAGTAAACACTTCGATAGGGGCGTGGCCAGCAAGGGAGTGAACCGGGGTGTGGTTCAGATTGGCTTGAACAGCGGGTACCAGGTACAGCCATTCACGTGTCTCAAGCGAGTACTCCAATAGTAGCGCCCGAATGACTTGAAGAACGTCCTTGTTGAGTCTCTCCACTGTGCCGGCCAGCCATGGAGAGTAGACCGGGGTAAAATCCAGCTCTACTTTAAGTTTCGAAGCTAGATGTTTTACCACCTCATTCTTGAAATGCGAACCTTGATCAGAGCGCAACATCTCTGGGGTTCCATAGCGAGCACACTACATACTTAGGGATTCAGCAGCTACATATGCGGTCGGTGTTATGCAGGGAAACAATTCGCAAAAATGCGACAGGCCGTCTTTCACGACAAAAGATACTTCGCGTCGCCGAATCCCTCTCCGAGAGTAAGGAAATCCCAATGCACGATCTCATTGCGCTGCGTCGGCGTCAGCAGTGGTCCGTACGGTCGTGTAATCAGGCGAGGTCCCTTGAAGTGCTTACACAGCAAGCATTCTCGGACAAATTTCGCCACCTTAACTTCCAGTCGTGCAATGAAAAATCGTTCCTTGATCACCAGGACAATCGGTTCTTGCCCTCGATGGCCGTGAGCTCCACAGTGAGCAATTATGAATATCCGAGCAAGGAGTTCCTTGGCTGCAGCCGGGACCCAGAGACAGCCGTCGATGGTCACGGTACTATCTTCCTCTTCGAAAGGCGGAAGCGAGGAGCGCTCGCGAGGCGCTTCTTTCTAGTCGCTGCGGACTTCGTCATGAGTGGGGAAAACGAAATTGTCATCGCTGAGAGGGCGGGGGCGCGCGAGAGAGGAAACCGGTACCACGTGATGACTGCGCGTTTGTACCGCTGCAACGCGAGCGAGTTCACATGTGTGCCAACGGGAAATAATGTCGGCCCAGACATTCTGCTCACCACGAATATGCTCGATAGTGCAGTGTACACCGCAGAGCCGCATAGCCCATCGCTGCAGTTGGTCTCGGACATGCTTCTTCAGTTCAACGTCCGGGGCGAAAATGTAGGCCAAGTTGGCGTGATCACAAAACAGGCGAAACCCCTTAGGCCGGTGAAGCAAATATTCGAGATCCTGGTAAGCGTAAACGATCAGAAACGCTTCCTTCTCCACTACCGACCAGTTCAACTCCGAGTGTTTGAATGTTCCACCCTTACAGACGACTAGCTCGTGGTTCTGTTTATCTACTGGCAGAGATGCGTCCCAATCTCGGACTTGAGTAACAACAATGCCATAAATAGTGCCAGAAGCGTCCGTGAAAAAGAGAATGTCAGCATTTGCATCGGGAAATGTCATCAGAGCTGAGTTAGCCACCTAAGCTTTCACTGCGTCCTAAGAGAATCGTTCACTGTCAGACCATGTCGTGGCCACATTTAAGGCATTCTGATTGCGTCAGCAATCTGATTGCGTTCTGCGTTCAACTTGTCTTGCAGTGGGGCTATCATTCGTGCGTAGCCATGGAGTGACTCGTGTAGCCAATTCGAAGCACAGACAAAATACTGGAGATCTGCAAGTGTAGCGGGTAATGGTAAGTTCGCCAGAGCATCAACACGGGTGGGGTCGTGTCTGACACCCTCACCCGAGATCAGGAGGCCACACCACAACATTTCCAACGTGAACAGCGACGACTTCGCCACGTTGAGCTTGAAACGAGCCTGTTGCATGATCTCGAAAAACGTGCGAAGCGTCTATAGAAATTCCTCAACTGTCGGTGCAAACAGCAACACATCATCGACCCGCACTATTGCCGACTGCGGTATCAGAGGTGCCAGCTTGGCTTGCACCTGGTTCTGGAAATACAGCGCGGAGTCCATTCTGCCTTGTGGCACTCTGGTTGGTGAAAAGACACCATCGGGAGTGATGAATGAGCACATTTCCCGGCTTTCTTCATGTAGAGGCATCTGCTAAAATGCTTGCGTGAAATCAACCCCACCGAACACCTTCTTGTCCTTGAAGTTCTCGTAAGCGTCAAGAAGAGAAGCAGCGGAAGGCATTCCGCCTGCAATTCGAATGGTCATGTTGGTGATAGGACTGTAGTCAATAGTCAGGCGGAACTTGTCTTTCGTGCATGGCTTGCACACAGGTACAACCGCACAAGCCCATCGAGAAACATTATTCTGCTCCACCAAATTGTTTGCTACGAGGGAATGTACGTAGTCGCGGATAAACCTGGCTTGGAGGGGTGCACACTTCCTTGGTGGCTGCGATAAGACACTGCATCTGGTCGTATTGTCACGCGAAGCAGTTCGACATCTGCCGGTGGATCAGGGCCAACTCCTTCGCGCCAAATATCTGGAAAAACAGATAATAAACCACGGTCAGCTTCAAGGTGCTCTTGGGGTAGGCCATTGGAGACGGCAAGATCGAGCAATGGTCGAGGGGATTTGTGGGTTCCGCTGTATCCGCGGGACGGGGAATCGCATCTCCTATTGGAAATTCGTCCACTTTGTCTTGAAGCAACGGTGAGTTTGCCAATTGAGAAAATTGTTGTTCAACGTCAATACCGAGTCCCTTGAGTACCTCATGACCCAAAAGGAATTCGTCACCGTCACCAGCTAGTACCAAGCATGGCACGGACCGCAATACCACCAAACCTGCCGTCGTAGTTAGCTCTAAGTCCTATAGCCCTTCCTCATCACATATCTGTGTCTGTCCATTAGCCATCACGGCTTCGACATCGGCAGTGAATTTCGTGACTTGGAGGGTAGGTTGTATGGCTAGGAGTGAATTCAGCATTTCTTGTGGCACGATTCTCTAATCAGCAGCTGTATCTGGTAAATATAGCATCTCGAGTAGGCCATTAATACGGACAGTTCTGGAACATACTTCGCATCTAGCAGCCTTGGACCGGACGCCACCCGCCTTTAGCTTTGCGATACTGGCGCAGCGCTTTTCCACGCTGAGCATCGGTGGCAGTAGGGCAATCCTTGGGCCAGTGCCTCCCCTTACAGAACAAGCACCCATCTGTCGGCGGTGCACCCGTCTGCTGACGCTCCGTGCGGGCAGCAGCGTTACCGGATGGTGTCGGCGTCGTACTGGGGGTGACAGGCAACCCAGGATTAGCCCCGTGGGTCTTCTGTGGCCTCCGTTCAGGCTTGGATGCCTCAACATCGTCCATTCCAGCATGGACCTGTGACATGCGGTAGAATCGCTGCTGCACCTTAGCGTGCTCGAGGATCAGATCAAACAGTGCGACGTCATCAGATTTACAGTTGCGCTGCTCCAGCTCGATGAGACGTCCAATTTGAGCCTTGGGGACGGGAGGCTGTGGGTTATCAACCAGGAGACGGCAGCGGGCCTTCATTCTGTTTTTGTACTCGGGTCAGTCTCGTCCTCAGAGCCGATGAGGCCTTGGAGATCGTTGTCCTCCACTATGCCATTGAAATCCTCATAGTAGCGAAAAATTCGCACGTCACAGCCGTCAATAGATAAAATTCATCCTTAAGTTCGCACAGAGCAGAGAAGTGACGTCTGGCACAAACTTGTTCTTGAGCATGCGACGTCGAGTTTCCACAGCACCCATGATGTCAGCATCGGTGACTGACGTAATAGGTTTCTTGAGCACGTACTTGGCCATGTTCTTCAGTGTCTGCTGTCTCACTGAGCCCTTAACAGTAGCCACCACGTTCTCGTAGGTTTCTCCCGTGGTGGAGCAGCGATGCTTTATCTTCTCGACGTGCCGTTCCCATTCGTGGTGCCACTCGATGAGAGCGGCATGCTCCCAGCTAGTCAGCTCTGGAGCCTTGATGAGCTCAAAGATCGGGTGGGGGATAGACATCTCCATGTCTCCGTCGGAGTCCACCGTGAAACGTGTCCCCGTCATGTTGAAGTTGACCGAACTTCAGCCACTTAATCGTTTCCGCACTTAAGTGATCTCGTACTTAGTCGACATGACCCGGTCGTCTTGTCCAACGACGACAGTGGAGAATATTCAGTCGGAACTCGCACTGAAGAGACGATCAACAAACTCAACGCTTCGTGAGCACAAAGCTAGCTTTGTCGCGAATACCCGGGGTGTGTCGAAGGTAGAAAGTTTATTAATACGTAAAGTAAACGAGTGTTCAGCCGCGGAAGGTTGCTCCTTCACCACGCACCTAATAGACAGTCGTGGGCGCGTGCCGGCGCCCACTGGGATCTCATCCAACGTGCCTTGAGTCCACAAAGACCTCGCGGAACATGCGCGTCGCCATCAGAACGCCCCAAGAGGCGCAGCTAGCACCGCTATTGGCTGTGCCATTTCAACAAGCAACGTGACCACAGCGTGAACAGGCCGTAATCGGCGACAGTAAGTAGAAGGAGATAGGGAACTTTGAGAGGACTAAATAGTTTCGGGTCGCCCTTGATCGAGATATGGAGAAACTGGGAATGATGCAGCTAGGTGCTCTTGTTTTGCTCCCTCGTCTTGGATACGAAGAGGGAGCATCTTGTTGTCAGTTATCTTGAGATGGTAAGCAACATTCCATCTCGTCGTCCAGAGTTCTCCGAATAACATCCTTTCCACCTGTAAGGTACAACACCATCAATTCACTGCTCGGCCTAGGTGAATTAAGGTCATCACTCCATAAACCGCATTCTTTGTCTAATCAGATTTTCAAAGCTCACAATGGCATCATATTTTTGCGTTTCATTAAAATCGCAATCCCTACTATCGCCTTTAAACTTGTCAAAAACTCTCATCAATTCGATAACAGCGTTACTACCCGCGACACAAAACACTTAGAAAGATATTCGACAACAATTGGTCCATCCGCTTCATTATTTATGCTTTGAAACGGCTACTTTCAGAGAATCTCTACCGTCACATTCCCCCTCATTTTTCTATTTAATCGACCTCCTCGTCTACAAGTTTTTATTCAGACAAGTTTATACATAGACAAAGTACCAAAGGTGTAGTGTCTGAAGACCTTTCTGAAAGGTAACAAAATTTATGGCAGAAGGGGTAAAGTTTCTGGGCAGCGAAAAATATCGTTTTGAGAAATATATTTCGCAACAATTACTTCATTACCTTACTTCAGTCGTGAAGTAGTGGAAATCACTATGATCCTGTAAGCACGACCGGGTGTCCTCTAGACTGTCCTCTAGACTTCCTGGATCCAGAGGTGTAGCCCTCCAGACGAGACGAAATGACCCAACGCGTGCTGATTTATGGACCTTCACCCTAGCGTTCCCTTTGATTGTTTGGCAACTTGCCCGCGAAGATCTCGAAGGCCAGTTGTCAATTTGCGGACTTGGAGATGGTAAAGGTAAGAACGTGAAGTTTAAAATGATAAAATGAAAATATACCTCATTAGTTGTTGTCTCTGATCTTTGCAGTCTTCGCTAGGGTACGTCGTTGACCCTATGGTCGAGAAACGTGAGGTTTGCTTCACAGAGGAGGGAATCACTCTGTCTTCGGTGCGTTGGGTACATCTTTGATACTAGCTCCTACGTGGAAGTTCTGTTGAGGATGTACATGAAACGACTGACATGTTCATGTGGTTTCGTTATTTGTTGGCATTCCTAATTGGCTTCAGCTTGGCAAAACCGCTCTGCATTATGCTGCCGAGAACGGCCACACGAACACGATAACGCTGTTGTTGGATGAAGACGCCGATGTAGACGTTCGTGATGAGGTACCACTTGATAATACCTACAACGTACATTCGAGATTGTGAAGGTGGAGAGAAATGCCTAACTTTGTTTATACCTTGTGTGGTATGATGTTTGATTTGGTTGTCTTCAGGATGGCAGAACGGCTCTTCATTATTCTGCTACCAACGGCCATATCGAAGCTGTGTCACTGTTGCTGACAAAACGTGCTGACGTAGCTGTTCTTGACAAGGTATCTTTGATACTAGCTCCTACGTGGAAGTTCTGTTGAGGATGTACGTGAAACGACTGACGTGTTCACGTGTCTTCGTTATGTGTTGACGCTCCTAATTGGCTTTAGCTTGGGAAAACCGCTCTGCATTATGCTGCCGAGAACGGCCACACGAACACGATAACGCTGTTGTTGGATGAAGAAGCCGATGTAGACGTTCGCGATGAGGTACCACTTGATAATACCTACAACGTATATTCGAGATTGTGAAGATGGAGAGTAATGCCTAACTTTGTTATATCTTGTGTGGTATGATGTTTGGTTTGGTTGTCTCCAGAATGGCAGAACGGCTCTTCATTATGCTGAAATCAATGAACACATCAACGCTGTTATTTGTTTGCTGACAAAACATGCTGACGTAGCTGTTCTTGACAAGGTATCTTTGATACTAGCTCCTACGTGGAATTAGTGTTAAGGATGTACATGAAACGACTGACATGTGCATGTGGTTTCGTTATTTGTTGGCATTCCTAATGGCTTCAGCTTGGCAAAACCGCTCTGCATTATGCTGCAGAGAACGGGCACACGAAAACGATAAGGTGGTTGTTGAAAGAAGACGCCGGTGTAGACGTTCGCGATGAGGTACCACTTGATAATACCTACTACGTACATTCGAGATTGAGAAGGTGGAGAGAAATGCCTAACTTTGTTTATATCTTGTATGGAATGATGTTTGGTTTGGTTGTCTTCAGAATGGCAGAACGGCTCTTCATTATGCTGAAATCAATGAACACATCAACGCTGTTATTTGTTTGCTGACAAAACATGCTGACGTAGCTGTTCTTGACAAGGTATCTTTGATACTAGCTCCTACATTTAATTACCGTAGAGGATATACATGAAACGACTGACGTGTGTATGTGGTTTCGTTATTTGTTGGCATTCCTAATTGGCTTCAGCTTGGCAAAACCGCTCTGCATTATGCTGCAGAGAACGGGCACACGAACACGATAAAGTGGTTGTTGAATCAAAACGCCGATGTAGACGTTCGTAGTGAGGTACCACTTGATAATGCCGACTACGAGATTGTGAGGGTGGAGAGAAATGCCTAACTTTGTTTATACCTTGTGTGGTATGATGTTTGATTTGGTTGTGTTCAGAATGGCAGAACGGCTCTTCATTATGCTGCAACCAATGGCCATATCGAAGCTGTGTCACTGTTGCTGACAAAACGTGCTGACGTAGCTGTTCTTGACAAGGTATCTTTGATACTAGCTCCTACATTTAATTACCGTAGAGGATATACATGAAACGACTGACGTGTGTATGTGGTTTCGTTATTTGTTGGCATTCCTAATTGGCTTCAGCTTGGCAAAACCGCTCTGCATTATGCTGCAGAGAACGGGCACACGAACACGATAAAGTGGTTGTTGAATCAAAACGCCGATGTAGACGTTCGTAGTGAGGTACCACTTGATAATGCCGACTACGAGATTGTGAGGGTGGAGAGAAATGCCTAACTTTGTTTATACCTTGTGTGGTATGATGTTTGATTTGGTTGTGTTCAGAATGGCAGAACGGCTCTTCATTATGCTGCAATCAATGACCACTTCTACTCTGTTATTTGTTTGCTGACAAATCATACTGACGTAGCTGTTCTTGACAAGGTATCTTTGATACTAGCTCCTACGTGGAATTAGTGTTAAGGATGTACATGAAACGACTGACATGTGCATGTGGCTTTGATATGTGTTGGCGTTCCTAATTGATTTTAGCTTGGCAAAACCGCTCTGCATTATGCTGCAGAGAACAGGCAAACGAACACGATGAGGTGGTTGTTGGATGAAGACGCCGGTGTAGACGTTCGCGATGAGGTACATGTACCACTTGATACAGTGCGCGCGGAAATGATAGGGGAAAAATCGTTTTCGGCCATGTTTTTAACAAATCAATTGCAGTGG
>NBNE01000640.1:0-19079 GCA_002215365.1 Phytophthora megakarya | reverse complement strand
AATCCTTCCTGGAGATTAAAGCATTTCGAGAGAGCAAGAATTGCTCGTCCACTGGTATGGACGTTTTCGGTTGGCGAGATCGCCATGTTTTCAATCAAGACAAGCTCACGTTTTCCTTGAACAAAGTATTCTATGGACAAGACAAAGAAAAAATTGTGGGAGGTCTGTGGCAAGCACTTTTGCAGCCGGAAGTAATCGTAAACATGCATCCAAATAGCTCAGAGGTGCATTTCCACGTTGTACAGCGGTTGGATGAGGAGGCTGTCGTGTATTACTACACACGCGAACGTGATGACGTTGATGTTCGAGTCCGAGCTTTCATGTTGGTGATGCGCCTGAACCTCGGACCGGACGGGTATGTGATTATCTTTCGGACACTTAACCCCAAGACGTACCTCCAACAAGACGAAGACTTCCCAGCGTGTCGAGGACGCGTTCAACTAAAGCCACAAAGAGAACATATTTGGATGAACTCTTTTGTGTGGAACTATTACGAGAATGTGGGAGATCAGAAGAATGATTTCCGATATACAATTGGTGGCGAAATTCAAGGAAATGTTCTCACTTCTGCAGATTGGTGGTATATCGAAATGTTACGGGCAGCGATGGACTTTGAAACTCAAGTAATCGGATCACGTGGACTTTTACGTTTGTAATGATTGTCATTGTGGGTGAAATAAAAGATTGGCGAAAACTTGGACTCAAGGCATAAAAAACTATCCCCCAACAGTAGTCTTTACAGTAAGTCGCCCACTTTTCATTTTCGATTTTGCGAGCATCCATTGTCCTTTTGCGAACTGCATAAATGAGCTGTCGAAAACGAAGCGCTCAACGTGGTAGAAGATAATAGCAAGTCTATAAAAGATCGATGTCACAGTGTCGATGAAGGATGCTCGATACCGCGGAAAGAGAGAATTCTATCGTTTTACCCAAGAAAAAATGTGTCAGTGCTGCCGATGATGATACGGTCCTTACTGAGGTGCTTGTCGCTGCGCTACATGTTGTACAAGGCTTGAATAATATTAGTTTATCCGTAATTTATTTGCAGTGGGCCTGGGCAATGACCATAACAGCTTCATCACTAGCACAATGAGAAGCGATCTGGTGTTCCAAGAGGTCGCTAGAAAGTTGAGAGTTACAAGCATTTTAATCAATCAATGTGAGACTGTCCGTACAGCTATGCGTCCAAGAAGTATGATCCTCTGTTTCGAGTGATTCCAGATCATGTTCTCTTTCGCCTCATTGCCAGATGATCTTATCGCGATTAGTTCCCCACTCGTGCAGATCAGTCACTTGGAATTATTCGTTGGCACCGATGGAGTTATCGGGGTCGCGCCGAAACAAGAAGGTGATCACGTCCTACCAACGTGCTCTAGGTCAAGAGAGAGCTAAACGCCACTACTACAACAAACTGGTACGTTAAACTAGTTTCCGGGGTAAACGACTGAAGCCTTTGACGCTATTGCTCTGACTTGTACTAAGTAGAAACTACGCGATGATCTCCAGCGTCAAGTAGAGCAGTTGGAAGCGCAATATGACCAGTTAGTGAGGACTATGTTTGGTAATAAGGAGCGTCAAAACCAGACCTCGTGTCTCCACAGAATGTACGTGGAGTTGGCGCAAGTGAAAAGAACCTTAACTCAGGAGAATACCGAGTTAGAGCGTCTCAAAGCAAACTATTTAACAGTGGAAAAGAAGATCTTGCAGTTGTCAACGACCGAGAGCAAGAGATTCTCTACGCTAATACAAGAGCAAACGGACAGACGAAGAAACCCACAGTTGAAAGTGAATCTCTGAGTTAGGGCGTCTCAAAGCAAACTATTTAACAGGGGAAAAGAAGATTTTGCAGTTGTCAACGACCGAGAGCAAGAGAATCTCTACGCTAATACAAGAGCAAACGAACAGACGAAGAAACCCACAGTTGAAAGTGAATCTACTGACATCAGACCAATTCTACGATTTGATGGCGGAATCCTTCCTGGAGATTAAAGAATTTCGAGAGAGCAAAAATTGCTCGTCCACTGGTATGGACGTTTTCGGTTGGCGAGACCGCCACATTTTCAATCAAGACAAGGTAGCATTTTCCTTGAACAAGGTCTTCCACGGACAGGAGTTAGAAAAAATAATGGGAGGTCTGTGGCCAGCACTCTTGCAGCCGGAAATAATGGTGAAGATGCATCCAAGTAACGCTAAGGTACATTTTCACGTTGTACAGCGGCTTGATGAGGAGGCTGTCGTGTACTACTACACACACGAACGTGATGAAGGTGCTGTTCGAGTCCGAGCTTTCGTGTTGGTGATGCGTCTCAACCTCGGACCGGAAGGATACGTGATTGTCTTTCGGACTCTTAATCCCAAGACGTACCTCCAACAAGACGAAGGCTTCCCTTCATCTGGAAGACGCTTAAAAGCGTCACACGGAGAACATGTACCAGTGATATGGCTGAATTCGTTCGTATGGAGCTTTTACGAGTATGTGGGAAATCAAAAGAATGATTTCCGATATACGACTGGTGGCGAAATCCAAGGCAATGCTCTCACCTCTGCAAATTGGTGGTATATCGAAATGTTACGGGCAGCAATGGACTTTGAAACTCAAGTAATAGGATCACGTGGACTTTTACGTTTGTGATCGGTAGTCTACGGGAGCAGGTAAAATCATAGCTTGGCGGGCTCATATCGGCATATATTTTCCTGTCCACTAGTTTTCATTGTCGAAATTGACAATATCCTTATCTTGGATATGAAAACTGACTGTGCTGGCGTAGAGAACGACTGGAGTGTGATCATCTCATTTTGAATCGTTATTTACCTCAGCTCACCGATCAAATTGGAGGGTGTGATGAGAGCTTTCTCCAGTACATGAGCAACATGCTGAAGGTTGTCAAGCACCCCAAGCAATGGCGTTAGAATATCCATCGTACAATCCAACCGCTCCACACGTTTGCTCAAATCGTCCCACCCAAAGCGCATGGAACACTTGCAATCAAGGCGTTGACCGAGAAGTTGCGAACACAACAAGAAGTTCTCCGTACCAGAATCGCCAATTGCGCTGGAATCTGTCAACAGATGAGGAAACACGTTTCGTAGTGTTGATTCTGTAATTGTGAGACTCAGAGTGGCTGACGCAACCATAACTCCACAAGGTAGCTCTTCCATTCGCACCAGATGAAAATGGAAGCTGCCGAAGTAAGTTGAGTAGCGCTTCCACTGCTGAATGAACGCATCGACGCCGCTAAGTTCTCCAAACATGACATCAGATGTCATTGAAGCCCTAAGAAAACACTCTTGATCAACAAGATAAGGAAGGGGTGCCGTCGAAGTTGGTGGTTTTGTTTCGCTCATGGGCACAATATAACCATAGCGAAAGAGACGAAAGTACTCCACGACAGTGTTCCAGACATTACTCTTGGTCTGGATCCCGTAGCACAACGTGTAGCGCTTCACAGCCAACTTATCTACCTCATCACGCAAATAAATGACACGTTCTTCGAGGTCACGAATAAATTCGCGTTGTCTATCACGATAGCGTGCTTGATTGTGTCGACATTGCTCGCGTCGTCGGTCAGTATTTTCTCGTTTGCGTTTTGGTTTGATCGCCGTTGGGTTAGCCATTCTGGGAGGCATACCACCAACAGCGGATGGTGATGCAACGTAGTTGTGTGTTGTAGCTATTTGACAGGCGATGGTAGGTTGGGTATCGTAGAACTCGGATGCTTTGCGTTTCCGAGCAACAACGTGTAGTGGGGCGAATTTTCCTTCAGGATCCGATTGTTCACTCCGCATTAATGTTGGAAACGAGGGTAGACGATGCCGTGTCCACCCGTCTCTGGAAGATGAATTGACATTTTCAACCACGGACATCACTCGTTCTTGTCTTGGTTGCCCGCCGCTGAAAAAATCGAAATGAAGGTGGCGTACGAAAACCCAAGTGATCAATTGGTGGAGAATTCAAAAGTACATCATCCCAATAGCCGGAATGTTGATGCGGTTGCAAGGTTTTCCAGATTACGTGACCCGATTTGGTTGACGGAGAATTCAGTATCACCGTGAACATTTCGTAGTACCGGTTCCTTATCATCAGTGATTCTTTGAAGACAATATGCACAATGTACTAGCAGTACAAACTTAAATATTTTAAGCAGTAAAGAATCTTTACTAAAGATGACGGTCTTGCTCATTTTGATACAAACAGTGACAAATCAATTGGTGCCTGTTTCAACTTGAAACTTTCAAGTATTTTGATGACGGTGTTCCTCATCTTGGCACAGCAGTCACAAATCATTTGCCTTGAGGCACCACTCATGCTGCAGTGAGCTTACAATTTCCGACTGCTTCACTGCTGGAGGCTTAAGAGCTTGATCAGTTTGCAGTGAATACTACATCATGCAGTCTACATGTCCTCAACTAAATCTTCGCTATACGTACTAAGCAAATTGTGCGCCGAAGCTTCCCACCCGTCGGGTCATTGGGTCCTTGGGCGTCCTGTCAATAATCGCCTGTCCCTGTTCTTCCTGTTGCTGTCCTGCCGTGAAAATCTTCGTCAGCACAAACACCGCCATCTTGAACCTTGGCGGCGCCATCTTCGAACGCAAGCATCGTCATGAAACATTCTTGATCGAGTTAAAATGCAAGGATTCCTTCCCCGTTCCTGTCTCTTCTTGCTTGTTTCTTCTTCAGCTCATCCTTTCAACTGATGTCCTTGTCAACTACCGCTTGCCGTACGTATGCACCATTGGGGTGCAATGAAATGAATAGATTCGCTTCCACCTCACTAAAAGTTATGATACAAGACAGCATTTTAGCAACACGTTCAACCGTCTGCAGCTGCAATCGTCATTACCTCGGACATCGTTTCATCCCTCTTAGTACCCCTACAGCAATAAATATACAAAAGTTAGCCAAATGCGACCATAAATTGCTAAACTATGTAATACATACTCAGCGGACGGACTGCGACGCTCGTTGGCCTCCTCATCACTAACAACCAACACGTCAGCACAAGTCTCCTCACAATCATCACTTATTCCTCCGTACCGCTTCGGCGAGACGGAAGCGCGCGGAGAGCGACGCGGCGAAGGAGATCGCGATCGCGATCGCTTGTCAGGACTGGCACTGCGTCTGCAGTCAGAGTACCGTCAACATAGCCCACAACAGCACTTCAGCATTGCACTCACCTCTTGGGAGAAGCCGAACGCGAGTTGGAGCGGCGTCTCGGCGAACGCTTCGGTCTACAGAGAAAAAATCACAATAAAATCAAGGAATGCACTTGCAAATTGCTGCTTTTCACGTACGATCCTTCCACCGGCAAGTTGAGGATACGTCGCATCTCCTGCGGACTCTTGCGGTGCTGCTTGGCGAAGAGCACGGCACGAATGCACTTGCAAATTGCTGGTTTTCACGTACGATCCTTCCGCCGGCAAGTTGAGGATGCGCCGCATCTCCTGCGGACTCTTGCGGTGCTGCTTGGCGAAGAGCACGGCGATCTCGCGGCCTCCGAGCTGCGTGCGATCCATCTCGAACTTGACGTCGCGGCCCACGCGCGAGTCGGCGAACTCGATGAACGCGAAGCCTCGCGGGCGGTTGGAGTTGAACTCTTTGGGGATGTAGACGTCCAGGATGTCGCCCTCGCGGCGCGAGAAGGCGCGGCGCAGCTCGTCCTGCGTCGTGTCGGGCGACAAATTGCGCACCAAGAGACTGATGGGCTCGCGTCTCCCGCGGCCTCGGTCGGCGGAGCGAGAACGGTTGCGTCGGTCTCCGCGGTCGCGGCTACGGTCTCTCCGGTCTCCGCGGCCTCGGCTGCGGTCTCTCGAACGGGAGCGACCGCGCCGGTCTCCACGGGAACGGGAGCGCGAGCGCTTGGGGGGAGAGCGGCTGCGAGGACGACGGCGAGGACTGCGACTGCGACTGCGCGGGGAAGCGGAGCGACGGCCCATTACTACGAGGGAGCTGGTGGTCAAAGCGGTTTTGGAATGAAGTCCCTTTTAGCGTGAGACTTTGGAAATAGGAGTCGTTTTAGCTCTAGACAGGTACGAAATAAGAGTGGGCAAATCAGAAATCGAAGTCGAACGTAACATTTCGTGATTGGTCTAGAAAATGATTACGAGCGGGGACGTTGACGTTGAACGGGTTCGGAGGACCCGAGTTCCAGACAACGCTCGTAGGCGGCCCAAATGGAGTCGGCGATCACAGCACGGAAACCATTCTTCTCCGCGCGGTAAAGACCGGCGGCCGTGGTGCCACCTGGACTCGTGATGTTGTTCCGCAGCTCCACGGGGTGCACGTCTTCCGCTTGCATGTAGAGCGCAGAGCCCAACATCGTTTGCTGCACCAGTTTCTGCAATGAACAAACGTGTCAATACTAAGCAATTTTAAAGAATTGAGTGCGCTTCGTACCGTGGCGACAGGTCGGGAGAAACCCATGTGGACGCCAGTGTCGATCATTGCCTCAGCCACAAGGAAGAAGTAAGCTGGTCCAGATCCCGACAATGCCGTCGCCATGTCCAAAGCGTTCTCGTCATCCACGAAAACCTGTAAACAGCATGTCAGCTCCGATAGCGAACACCTTCCAGTCTTCGACTCTACCTCAACACCAAATGATCCAAGGATCTCCTTCGTCAGCTCGTGCTGTACACTGGTGACTTCCGCTGATTGCGCCCACACCGTCGTGCCCTCTCCGATCATTGCAGGAGTGTTCGGCATGGTGCGAATGATGCGGCTGTTCAGCCCTAGATGTGACTGCAACTGCTTAATGCTCTGTCCAGCAACCACAGAAATGACTAAAGCCTCAGGATCCATTGACGCCTTCACCGCTCGCAGCACCTGCATCAACATTGTCAAGCTTCTGCTATTTGTATCACCTCATAATTGCACGTACATCGTCGACCACCTGGGGCTTGACCGCCACCAAGATCACGTCTGCGTCCTTCACCGCCGAGCTGTTGCGCGTGTGCGTTTCAACGTTGAGCTTTGCGTATTTGGTGCGCATGGACGGGTTGGGATCTGAGACCACGACCTTGGAGCTGGGGATCAGACCCTCATTGAGCACGCCCGTGATGATCGCTTCTGCCATGTTGCCGCCTCCGATAACTGCAAGACGGTTGAGATCCAGCTCCGGCCTCTCCACAGTCAGAGCGGCGCTTAGTTGCTGGCTCTTGCGCGAGCGGGCGAACGGCCCTTTGCCGCCTGTGGAGAAGGAGGCGGTCGGTTGCGAGAAGGCGGAGACGGCGCGCAGCAAAGGAGCACGACGGATGGAGACGCTACGAGACACGCGCGCGGTCTGCTTGGCGATGGGGCGAAGTTTGGACGTGAACATCGTAAGGACCTGAGGAGCACGAGGCAAAAGAGGAAGTGAGACTTTTTGATACCACTTCAACCTTGACAGAATCGGTGTACCGGTGTACTCCGGTTTTGTCGAACACTTGTCTCCCTCGATAGAGTGACCACTTCAATAACTGCCAGTATGCGCGGACAGGTACGCGGTATGGCGTAGCTCGCGGTAAGAACAGAGGTCAGATGCTGACGCTGCGTATGTATTAATAGTTGGAGTTGACGCCGACGTACGCGGCGCAGCTGGACGGGAAGATCTTGGCCAATGCGTATGCTGTGGGCGACGTGGACGGCGATGGCGCGACGGAATTGCTGTTCGGCTCGTTAATGGGCAAAGTCTCCGTCTTTAAGGTGTGCAACAGCTTCAGTTTGTTGATTTGAAGGTTGTGAAGTACTGACGAGGCTGCCGCAGATTGTCGGGAATCGACTGGTGCAGTGGAGAAGCTGTGAAGTGAACGGATCTGTGACGTCCATTTGTCTCGATTATTCCTTCGTGGGGGATGTGAGTCTTGGTTGTGATGCCATTGGAGAATAACACTGAAGATATCGCTGGTGTACTCGATGGAGCAGACTCGGATTATTGTGGCAACTGCAGAAGGACGATGCTCCGTGTTTCGCTCGGTGGATGGCGCTGAAGTTCTGCAATTGTGCTTTGAATTTGTGAGAAATGCTTCGTGCTGGAACTGGTGATGTGTATTGAATGTGTTGCTTGTCAGAATGTTGCATTGAATATCTGCGATGTGGTGCACTTGAACGATGAGCTCATTGTTGCCACGCGTGATGGACGAATGCTCGTCTACCGACCCCATTTGGATCATGGAGACCCCGATGAGGTTCGTACTTGCCTATTTGGATTTTACTGCTCGATGAATCTTTTGAAGCACGACCAATTCACGAAGCTCAACGCGCGATGGACGAATGCTCGTCTACCGACCCCATGTGGATCATGGAGACCCCGATGAGGTTCGTACTTGCCTATTTGGGTTTTACTGCTCGATGAATCTTTTGAAGCACGACCAATTCACGAAGCTATTGTTACGTAGCTTGCAGAATATGCACAGGTTGCACAGATGGAGATCAATCGCGAGATTGAAACTTTAATCGTGCTCCACCCGACCCTGTCGAAGCCGAATGCTGCGCCTCAACTTCTGGCCCGATGCTTTTCTGGTGAAGTGCTTTGCATCAACGGACCTAATGTTGAAGGTCCTAATGGCAAGCGGGAAATTGTGCCATGGAATGGTCCACCGTGCGAACGCGATGGTATTACTTTTGTGGTGGGAGATATTGAAGTGGGAAATGCACGAGGCATGAATGCACTGGTGTCAATGAATGGCCTTGTGTCGCTCTTCTCAGCATCTGGAGAGAGGCAATGGGACTTTCAGGTTCGTCCAATATTCATGTGGTGCTTACTGAAATTGCGAGGTTGGCAGTCTGACTGTGTTCGATGTAGTTGCCAGAAGCTGTGGTAAATGCCGACAAACTCGAAATGACAACGCCAGGTGGAGAGCGCCAGGATGCTGTACGTCTTCAGAATTACGCGAATACTATGTCAGGGGAAGCGTAATAATGTTGGTGGTTACAGATTGTGGCGTGCACCTGGAGTGGGCAAATATACGCCATCCAAAGTGAGAGACGACTTGTGCGTTTCCGAATGCTGCTGCCCGGTTGCTCGATGTTCTGCGGTATGTTGATGTCTTACTGTTCACTTTGACCTGTTCACTAACTTCTGCTCCGAGTAGTGGGTATCCGAGACTTGTCAGCCCACATCGACCCCACCATTGTCGGAATTAGTACTTCAGGCACTGTTTTCGTCTACCGTGACGTACAGGAAACGCTCATCCGAGGTTTGCAGGATTCAACTCTGGTAAGCATCTTGATTGCTACGTTACGGTTTCGAATTTAACTCACCACATTCATGTGTGTTTGCCCAGGCGGATAAAGTGAGGCAAAGCCCAGTGTTTGCTCAAATGGACACCACGGAAAAGCGCGAAGAAATAATGAAGAAGCTTCACAAGTCATTCCCACAAATTATTGCGTCCACCCAGTTGAATGCACCGAGCGTGGAAGGACTTATCAAAGCAATGCTTTCCGTGCAGGTGAAACAATAATGTGGAACCAATGTGTATAAATTGCATATTTTATCGCGTGCTGGTAATTGCGTTTGATTCTGTTTGCCTACCAGTTTTGCAACTGGTAGGCGTGCTCAACGAGGCTTGCTACATTTTCGGGGCCACGACGAAGTAGTTCTTGTGCGAAGTCACCCACGTAGTTGATGTGGAAGCTAATGTCAGTCGAGCTGGTCGAGTTCAACTTCCACGATGCGTCAAAGGCACGGAAGGCAATACTATACAGCTCGAAGAAAGCCATTGGGTCCTCGAAGAGTCTCCAGAATGGACGTTCAGAGCCCAAGCATCCACCATCTCTCAGTTGCAGTATATCAGCCAACACATACGCGATCTGGGACCCTATCATTGCATACGAATACGCCTCTGGTCCGCTTTGGTCGTTCAGAATAGGCAATGCCACAGTGCGATGTACCTCGTGAAAGAAGACCAGACACTGCAGTGGTAACAAGAACTGCATCTCTCGCATGGGATCACCATGTCGAAAACCCAATCGATTCCAGTCAGGACTTGTCACTGCGAAAGGTTGTGTATCGAAACAAGACGTCCACAACCGCTGCAGCATATCAATATGCTCGCGGCTTCCAGGATGCAGCGGCGCCTTCATGGCGCCAATTAACTTGGCCAACTGTGCCAATGCCGTCGCCGTCGGTGGTGCATTGCCGGTTCCTCCTGCTCCTGCACCTGTGACTTTCTCCCACATCTGCGCCGAGTGTTTCTGCAGCGTCTGTGCCATCATCGATCCCTTCATCTTGGACGCGAGCGCCTTCTTCACACCAAACAGAACACTACTCACGTCTTGCTGTTGCGGTTGAGGCATGGGATAGCCAGCTGTTCCCTCGTTCTGAGGCTTGTTCTGCCAGTGGAAGAACGCGCCGAACTGTCGGTCTTCCGGGACGTCCACGAGGTCTTCTTGGATTGGCGTTTCGGTCTTGTCCCCCTCCTCTGGAGGTGCCAGCTGCAGCACCTTCACTCGGATCTCCCCATTGTTCCCCACAGGAAGCGCTCGACTCTCGTCTAGCAGGTCTCTCCAGCAATAACGACTCGAGGGGTCTCCAATCTGCAGACGGAAGTGGTACGAGCCTTCGAACGGGAACTTGAGGCGCAGCTCTGCCAGTGTCGGACGCGGAGACAGCAGCAGTGATGATGCAAACTCCTCCAAGCGCGCGTCGTCGGCCTCCAGCAGCATCTGCTGGAAGAAGTAGCGGCACAATACGCCGCACTCGGCCATGACGATGCAATAGTGAGCTATTATTGAGGAAGTGCATGTTGATTGGCTGAAATAATTACTTTTCTCTTATTGGCTAAAACCTTCACTTCCGCACTATCGACCATCATTTTCGAGATGGAGGAAGATGAATGGGACGACGCGCTCTTGTCGGAGATCACAGCGCTCGAGACGCGCCACTTGCAGACGCAGAGCCACCAGAACCAGACAGGATGGAGCTGCAAGTCGTGTACACTGCAGAACGACGCGTCCAGAGGCGCGTGTGCTGTGTGTGGGACGCCACGAGGCCAAGTGTATCAGTCGCAGCCCTCTCAAACAGTGAGAAAGACCGTGCAAGCCACACTTTCCTTCAACGGATCCTACACTGCAGAACGACGCGTCCAGAGGCGCGTGTGCTGTGTGTGGGACACCACGAGGCCAAGTGTATCAGTCGCAGCCCACTCAACCAGTGAGAAAGACCGTGCAAGCCACACTTTCCTTCAACGGATCGACACCGCAGTCGTCACAGAAGGAAACTCGCTCGGAACCTTCTCCTTTTGTAGTTAGAGACAGGGAACAGACAGGAAGAAGTTCGCAACAGACGATAACGGCAGGATCAGGCCTGGTATTGACGTCAAAACGCTCAACATCAACGCAAAAACCTGCTTTTTCGTCACAGATCCCGAGACGTGCAGCTGGAGAAGATCCGCAGGCCAAAATGAGGTATCTGGACATTGAAACACAGCCGAACTTTCCTCAGATTGACTCTGAAGCAGCCCAACATTTCGTATACCCGACCAATTACGCCATTCGAGACTACCAACTGACGATCGCAGAGAAGGCGTTGTATCATAACACACTTGTAGTGTTACCCACAGGATTGGGATTTCGTATACCCGACCAATTACGCCATTCGAGACTACCAACTGACGATTGCAGAGAAGGCGTTGTATCATAACACACTTGTGGTGTTACCCACAGGATTGGGTAAGACGCTGGTGGCTGCCGTGGTCATGTACAATTTCTATCGTTGGTTCCCGACCGGGAAAATTGTGTTTATGGCACCGACGAAGCCGTTGGTGGCGCAACAGATTAAAGCGTGTCATGAGATCATGGGCATTCCGTTGTCGGATACTGCCGAGCTTCAGGGAAATGTACCTCCTACAATGCGTCGTGTACTGTGGAATTCAAGACGGGTCTTCTTTTGTACTCCTCAGAGCTTGCAAAATGATCTTCGACGTGGTGTATGTTCTGCGGAAAAGTTTGTGTGTATTGTTGTGGATGAAGCTCATCGAGCTACGGGTAATTATGCGTACTGTGGCGTGGTGCAGGAGATTGAGGAGAAAACGCATTTCTTCCGCATTTTAGCACTTTCAGCCACGCCTGGTGCTAAGTTCGATGTGATTCAGGATGTTGTGACTAACTTGCGTATTGCTCACATCGAAAGTCGCTCGGCTGATGATGCTGATGTGAAGAAGTATACCCACGCACGTCAAGAAGAAGTGATTGTCTGTCGCCTAGGTGAACAGATCGTGGAAGTGAAGACACAGTTTTTAAAATGTTTCACTCCTATTGTCCAACGACTCCTTCGAGGTAACATTATCCAGTACGGCGACCCCGAGAAACTTACGAGTTGGTATGTATTGCAAGCACGTGAGAAGTTCCGTAAGAGCCCCAGCTATTCCTCAAATCGCAGTGCTGAAAGCGACTTGGCACTTCTTGTGAGTTTGTTACATGCTAAGAGCCTATTAACAGGCCATGGGCTCAGCAGCTTTCGTGACCAAATTATGAATTGGGCGGGGGAGAGAAAGAAAGGAAAAATGTCGTGGTCCAAGAGAGAAATGCTGCAGTCATCGGAGTTCCAGTCGCTTGAATTGAGTCTAGCAGTGACTACGGATAACTCCAATTCTACGAAAGCTGGTAGCCACCCCAAGCTAGTTAAACTTCGCGAGGTGCTCACAGAGCACTTTCAACGGCATGCAGCAGGCGAATCCAGCACACGCGCCATCGTTTTCACCCAGTATCGAGCAAGTGTGTCGGAGATCGTGGCACTGCTTCGTCCTCTAGCACCGCTCTTGAATGTCCAGCCGTTTATTGGACAAGGCAAAGCAAAGGAAAACAAAGGTCAGTCGCAGAAGGAACAACAAGAAATTGTGCGCAGGTTTCGTTTGGGAGAATTTAACGTTCTCGTGGCGACGTGCATTGCGGAGGAAGGCTTGGATATTGGTGAAGTTGACCTCATCGTGTCGTTTGATGCACTCACGTCTCCTGTGCGAATGATTCAACGCATGGGCAGAACTGGGCGTAAGCGCGTGGGAAAGGTTATTATTTTAGTGACAGAAGGAGATGAACAGAAGAAGCTGGCGCGCAGTGCATCAGCTGCGAAATCTGTGAGTCGTGCACTTACCACATTCAAGAGCAAGTTCACGTTTTCCAAATGTCCTCGCATGTTACCTGCTGGAATTTGTCCACACTTAAGGGAATTGGAGATGAAAATTCCAACTTTTCATGCGTCCCAGGTGGGTGGTAAAACAGTGTCGGGTGTGCTTGACCCTGATTTGTGGCAGCTCAGCGATGCTGAACGAGCAGTGGCACTTAAGAAATACTTTCCACCAAACTTTGCATCAACCTCAAGGAATAAGTTGTTTCCTATTGTTGCCAATCGAGCGCACTTACTGCGACGCCAACCGCGAAGTTATGTACGGAAAGGCTTTGGTACCCGAGTGGGATATTCTGCTCGGTCGTTGATGTTACAAGGGCTTGTGCGGAAGGTGCACGGTGTTGAACAAGTACTGGAAACAGATTCAGAAGATGAAGACGATAACAGTGGTAACAACGGGGGTTGTACTGCCCATCCAGACTCAAATAATCCCGCACAGCCGAGTTGTACTGGTGAAGCCGAGTTTGGAGGATCCAGTAAAAAGCACCGTCGCATTCGGATGAACACGGAGAACGCGGAAACTGATAGTGATATTGGTTCTCCTTGGCGACAAAGTAGTACTCCTAATGGATTTGATGACGACAGCAGATGCAATGAGTCATTTGGAACTGTGAATGGATCGGTGGATAGCTTCGATATGCATTTTAGTCCACAATTCATCGACTCGGAAACTCAACTTGCCTCTGGTGTGGAAGAGGAAGTTCAACGATGTGATGATAGCACTAAACGACGACAAGAAAGCGAAGATATCACTCCAGCAAAGAAGCAAAAGACTGCTTTCATTGTCCAAGACTCGACTCGAACGGCATCCATGTCGAAATCATTAGATTTGCCTAAGGAGATCAAGGCAGATGAAGTGGAAGTACAGGTGATAGAAAGTTTACGAGGTACTACATCCGACGGTCAGGCCGAAAATATTGACACGGATGAAAAGTCTCAACAAATGTCGGCAAATTTGTCTTTGACTCTCACTTCTGACTCCCCTCGGCCTCCCAGCAGCGCATGCAAGGACTGGAAGAAGCATAAAGAAACAAACGAGATCACGGAACCAAGACAGCAACTTCCAGTTGCTACTCGACATCGTAGCACACGCCAATTGCAGTTTGATGAGGACGAAGTCATTGACAAACCAGCAAATCAAACGCAAATCTCGGAGCTTCAGCAGATAAAACTTATCGTCCCAGCATCAAATCCAGAAGCAGAACTACAAGTCGAGAAGCCCGAGCCATCACGCGTAGAGAACGAAGATACCCCGCCGTTTTCATTCGCGTTGCTGCCTCCAAATTCTGGAGCGGTGACTTCTGGAAAAGAAACGAAGGATGAATCAAGAGATGAAGACCAGGGTGAGGAACCTTCAGCATATTCTTTTGCCTTGCTTCCCCCTCTCGATACCAAACCTGAAGACGAACCAAGCAAATCAAGCTCATCACCAAAATTGGCAGGCGACAAACAACCGGTCGAAGGCGATACTGATGGAGATGAAATTGATGAATTAATCGAAGCGAAAGCAGGCAAGAACGATTTGGTGTGCGACCATATTGCTAACCAAGACGTTCTTGATCTTACAAAGGACGATGACCAACCTGTTGAGGAAAAGATAAAGTCCAAAGAACGATCAAGACTTCATGCAAACGGTTATATTACCACTCAACCTCAACAACCAGTCCAGAGCCAACAGAAAGATGCCGAATTAGAGCAGGAGGAGGATGGTTGCTGTGCCGTTTGTCTCGAGAGTGAGTCATATGATGATGATCCTATCGTGTTTTGTGATGGGTGCAATGTGGCGATCCACCAGTTTTGCTATGGTATCCGCGCTGTACCTAATGACAAGTGGTTCTGTGACGTTTGCACGGAGGCACGATCTGATGGTAACCCAACGACTGCAAGCCATCCCCGCTGTCAACTTTGTCCTCACCGTGGTGGCGCATATAAGCGAACTGAGTGTGGTAAGTGGGTTCACGTCCAATGTTTCTTGTGGATCCCGGAATTTCGCGTGGAACAGGGCGACAATGACATGCTTGTTTTTGGCGCATTGAACAGGCTGGATACAGATCGTAAGACACTCGATTGTTCGTTGTGTCACTCACAAAAGGGGCATGGAATTATCCAGTGCGCACATAAGCGTTGCCTTGCTGCTTTTCATGTCAGTTGCGCTGCGTTTGCACATTATCGTATGGATCAACTAGACCCTCCAGACAGTGGAGACAATGGATGCGGGACATTGTTTTTGGCGTATTGTCCACTGCATCGCAACTCCACAGCACCGGTTAATATTCCTAACCAGCAGAAAACTCCTCCAGCAGCGAAAACTCGACCTCTCAAGCCTTCACCTCCTACACCTACGACGAGAATTTCGTCTCCAAGTAATTTATTGGCTTCTCCTTCATCTGCAGAGGCAAAGAAGAAATACAAGACCTTCCGGCGACTAAAACGGAAGTATGATGCATCTCAATCGCAGATGTTCTCGCAATCAGGAACGAAGGAGGCTCCGGCTTCCACTTCGCCTTGGCAAAAACGGATCAGACGCTCCAAGCGGCGACGAGAAACATCTCGTGTTTTGGCCGCTGCATATCTTGAGGAGACAGCGGATGTTCGAGGTGGGCCAAGAGATGACGATGACGATGAGGATGACTATGGAGATGACTATAGAGATGCTGCGGATGACTCTTTTATCAATGATTCGTCACAGCTGCTGTATTCTCAGTCGGTTGTATCCCCTGAAGATACTGGTAGCAACAGTTCGAAGAAGAAGCGCAAGAAGTCCAGTCCAGACATGCGCGCTATCTACGCGAGATCGCTGTTTGAGTCACAGAATTCCCCACTATTGCTGCGTCGTGGAGGGCGACAGTTGAGTGCACTTCCCTCGAATGGTATTATTCGTGCTTGTCTGAACGAATTACACAATGCATCTACCGAAGTGGATACTCCATCTCCAAATCCACGTTCACGTACGCGAATACCAGAGTCGACTGAGCATGCTTCAGCGACACCGTCGGCTTTATCAGCTCCGATTAGTGCTTCTGCAACGGTAACCGAGTCTGACGGAGATGACAGCACCGTTGAAGCTGAGCCTTCACCGAGCTTCAATTTGCTTGGTATTAAACCTCTTAGACCCGTTCAAGAAGAATCGAGTGAGACAAAGGAAGGCGGTAATGCACTCGCTATGGATTCAGAAATGGCCCCACCTAGCTTTAGTTTGCTTGGAGTTGATAAGCCGCTTGCTAGCGCGGCAAATCCTACTGAGACATCAAAAAGGCCTCAACGATGGCAATCTTCGTCAAACAATTCAGGAGCGTCTACCGAACAACCCATGAACTTTGTTAAAAATACTGGTGACGAACTTCAAAAGAAGATCGAAGCCAACCGCTTGAAAGCTTTGAAAAAGCTGGAAGAACGTCGACAAGCCAAGGTTCAGCGAGCCCAAGGTCAATTGCAACCACCGCACGACGGATCGCTATTGAACCAGGACGCTAGTGCTGGTGGGATTAGTAAAAGGGTTATCACTGCAGCTATAGCACCTATTTCCAAGGATGCGAGAGATGAGAATGCAGGCGTTCCACCATTTAACCTGTTGGCTACAACAAATAGCAATGAATCTGCTTCGCCTGCTCGCGCTGCTCAACGAATCGTCGACCTCACAAGCCCGAAGCTGACAAAGTCCGCATCTGTCAAGCTGGATCAATCGCCGAAGTGGGTTATATTCGTAAGCTCTGCTTTTGCCAGCTTAAGCGGATTTCCTACTTTTCTGTCTGCAAAGCACACTGGGTGTACAGTGGCCATCGATGATTCGTTAGAAGCTGATACTTTGCTGAGCGTAAGAAAAGCAGTGCTCTTCATGACAGGCCAACAACTGCACGAGTTGGCTCTTGCATCCCCAGCACAAAACGTGGCCAAGAACCGGCGGATTGGAACCTTACTGACGATGCACAAGAAAATCATCGTAGCGGTCGTTCATGATGGAAGTGATCTACCTGAAGTGCTCCGATTAAGACAGCTTCCAAACGTTACTGTCGTTGTCCAGCCTCGCATCGAGCCTCTGTGTGCCCAGCTTCATCAACTCTCGCACCAAGAACTTGTTGAGGGTTATGAATTGCCATCCCCCAGTCTCTGCCGTCCAGATTTCAGCGGTGGGGTTATAAGAGGACTGGACGCGAATTTTGCGTCACGGCTTGAGTTTTTCCGCTTAATCCCGGCGTTATCGTTGGGCAGCGCGCTTTCACTGAGCTTTCGCTTCAAGAACTTTGTTGCGACGCAAGTACCTGTGCTCAAGTTCAATAATATGCATTGGAGACGAATGCTACCGTGGATTTCAGAGCCAACAGCAGAAGCGATCCGAAATCATGTCCAACAAAATGTGCCGGGGCGTTGATCATTAATGCTGGCAGAACGGCGAGATTTACAGTTGCGACATCTACGTTGCTCTATCGGAACTGCACAGCCTAGTTTTTCAGGGACTCGATGACGCGGATAGCTTCGTCCAGCGTCTCATCGTCCTTGCAGAAGGCGAGACGCACCATACCCGGAGCGAGGCGGTTCTCCGGACGACTGAAGAAGGGCGATGTCGGGATCACTGCGAGGTGGCCAGCATTTACCAGCTTGTACGCGAATTGGTAGTCCGGGAACTCCTGCAGATCCAACAAAAAAAGCTCATGAGCTTCAAAACCAGTCACAAGCACAGTTCGAACGCACCGTCTTGGGAGTGTTCGGGGTGATCTTGATGTCGCGGAACTCATCGTAGAACGGCAGACCTTCCACGTTGCAACACACGAAGTAGCCGCCTTCCGGTACGATCGGGCGCCAGTTGTATGCCTCGAGCGCGTCGCACAGGCGGTTGCGTTTGGTCTGCCATGTAATGTTAGTGTACACTATCACCGAACCACGAGAGAACTAACTTATTCCGTACCTGCAGCGTGTCCTTGAGCTCATCATAGTATCCGTTATGCTTCGCTTCACGACGGTTGCGTTTGGTCTGCCATGTAATGTTAGTGTACACTATCACCGAAACACGAGAGAACTAACTTATTCCATACCTGCAGCGTGTCCTTGAGCTCATCATAATATCCGTTATGTTTCGCCTCACGGAAAACAGAAGCCAACGCGACTTCGAACGGCGTCGTGCCACAGAACGGCACCGTGCTATGAGCCTTCGTGATGCCTCCCACCAAATGTGCTGGTCCTACAGCATATCCCGCACGCCAACCCGTACAGGAGAAGGTCTTGCCAGCACTGAAGAGTGAAATCGTGCGATCAAAGAATCCCGGCATTGCCGCAATGCGTTCGTGTTCCAGACCGTCGTACGTCATGAACTCGTAGACTTCATCCGCCAGGACGATGACGTTCGGATGGCGTTCCAGCACTTCTGCCAGTTGGAACAATTCCTCCCTCGAGAAAACTTTTCCCGTTGGGTTATGGGGCGTGTTGAGCACCAACATCTTGGTCTTGGGGGTGATCATCCGGTCCAACTTCTCCAGATCAATCTGGAAATCATGAGACGTAAAATGCTCATCAACATGCGCGTCTTCACTCAGAAAAGCTGCTCGTTTGGCTTCATCAAAGCGGAACGGAACACCTGCAGACTTGACGCCGTGGAGCTGTGACACAGTCACGTAGGCATCGAAGTACGGCTCAAACGTGAGCACCTCGTCGCCTGGTTCCAGTAGCGCCGCCATAATAGAAGCGATGCCTTCCTGCGCCCCGTTGAACGTCACGATCTCCGTCATGGGGTGGAGGTCGCGGTTCAATAGTGGCGAGTACATCTCCGCCAGCGTCTCCACGTAGCTCACGTGGCCTCCTGGTCTCGTGTATTGGTTGTTGCCGTCGTTGATGGCGTCGATCGCAGCTTGTTTGACGAACTGCGGCGTCTGGAAACTGGGGAAACCTTGACCCAGATTCACAGCCCCATGCTGAGCTGCCAGCGCCGAGAACTCGGCGAACACGTTGTCAGGAAGCGTCCGCACGCGGTGCGAGATGCTGCGCACGT
>NBNE01000639.1:0-19115 GCA_002215365.1 Phytophthora megakarya | reverse complement strand
TAAACGACTGTAGATTAACTCACTGGGTTCAGATCATGAACTAAATCCACTTCTTCATTTTGTATGCACGCAGGATAGAGCTGGTTATTATTCAATTGCTAATGTATTGTCTATCGTTAGGCAACTGCACCCTTTACAGATGTTCTGATTGACCGTTCATGGTTGGTGCACGTTAAAAGCATAAACATTATATTCTGTACAGTTCACCACGTTCATTGCTGATGGACTATAATAACTAAAAGATACGTCGTACATCGTACTCCGTCATGCATGGACAGCATTATGCTATTCGATAGTCAGTTGATGTATATCAAATTATGAACCATCACTGATAGATTCTCATGACGGAGATGGTCTGTGGGCCACTAACTGAGCGCTTGTTACACACACCTAATGTCGCAGGAAAAGAGCATACCTTTACGTTTAGTGATAACCGATGTGTGATGTGTTAAGTTTGAGTATAACCTAAACTTGTACATCAGTCGTAAATGCTGATGTACCACGGAGAAGAGCATGTTTTGCGGTTAGGCCTTGTGCGGTAGAGTTTCCCAGTCTTACGCCAGATCTAGAGAAGATTCGCCGACGCGACTTCTACTCCATTAGCACTCGCCACAATGTGGCGAACGCACGTGACTCTTGTTACACGCCAATTTCTTGTCGAAGCAACGTAATATCTCGCTCTAGGCCCATAACCTTCATCGTTTGATTCTTACGGTACCGTCATTGATTTATGCGACTACATTTGCGCCGATTCAATTGTTGAACAGCCAAAGTCGCATTCAACGATGGCTTGAGGTCGTATGACTGGGTAAAAGTTGTGTGGAGTCCAGGTGGCAGCGAGGTTTCTGGTGGTAGGAGACGTTGGGACGAGATTGTCAATACCGGAGTTCTGTTCGCGTCTACAGTGTTTGAGGTGTAGTTTAGCATCGCGTTTTCAGGATGTGCAATCGTATCGAAAATTTGGTCTAGATTCTAAACTCTAGAACAAGTGCTCGTCATGAATGCATTGCCACTAAGAGGAATGTTGCGCTCGGTTATACGGGTAACCAGATCATCACATATATATTTAAGATCATACTACAATTTCTGGTGCTTCAAATTACGATTGATTAGTGTTGAGTCGTAAGTTTGGGATCAACTCAGTTGGTCAGATAGGTCAACTCAACGGGTTGAACACATCAGCGAGTAAACAAGATGGCTATCCGAATTCTGCACATACCGGTAAGTTCCTCATTGCGTTGCTTATCGTGTTGCTACTAAACTTTATACATGTACGTACATGTAGTATGCTGTAGAGCCATGGTCATCTCCATCACTAATCGCCGTTTTATTATAAATCACCGATGGAGTAGAGCATGGGCTTCACTGATGTACATGCTGTCGATGCACAGCCTGTTAATAAAACATATACATATGATATTCTCCAATTTTATCATCATGTACATCACTTTACATCAGCGATGTACAACTTAAACGGACCACGGTTATCAATGATGTGTCGAGTCATCATTGATGAATGATCTATTTGTTAATCGAACCTGCGTCAACTACAGAATAGAACGATAGTATTTTAACACTATTAAATAGTATCGTGCTGGGTGCATCACTGCTGTAGTATGTCGTGCTAAACAGCCGAAGCTTTTTCGTACATCGACAACAGTTAGAATGTGTAAGGCGTCTCTGGTAAGCAGAATCATACATAACAAATCACCTATACAGTAGATGTACAGTTCCTGCCTGGAATTCCGGGATTGAACTTCCATCAGTCGAAGGAGAAGATATACTGCTTCTCACCGCTCTATTAGTACATCCCATCAGAGGTACATCATTTAGAGATGTGATAGGATGTACTGCAAATTTAAGTTTTAGATTCTTTAAAGATTACAGTTACGAGATGTGCTGGCAAAAGCACAAAGTTTTCAACCAAGCCAGCACCAATCGGTATTTTAAGACTCGATTCAAAGTTGCATGGTGCATCACTCCATCATTTGCTTAGTAACCTGATTGCCCAAACTTAAAAGTCACAACCAATCGCGCATCGACAATGTTTTTCTACACTGTGGTACTACTATTAGTTGCCACAGTTCTCGAGGCATACGGCTCAGCGACTACCACGTCGAAGTTAAGGGCAGTTGACTATCGGAGCTACTCGTTCGCTGACAGAGAAAACGATGACTTTCCTTCCCGCATGTTGCGAATGAAAGATATAACAGTCAACAACGGCGAAGATAGAGCCATAAATAGTTTGGACAAGATGACGACAGGACTGGTTCAACACAGCAAGGCGTACACTGAGTCCAAGAAAATTAAGAAATTGTTGGAGAAGAAACAAAAAGGGATTGATTTTTTGAAGACGCTGAACCTCGGTGATGCTGCTGCTGCACTGAGCAGTTCGAAGTTGGAGACTTTATCCAAATATATCGCGAAGTACAATGAGAAGTTCCCCGACCTAAAACAACTGACGTTGTTAAATACTCTCACGACACACTATGGAGACGATGCTGTGGCAAAGGCACTAATATCAGCTCAGAAAGACCCAGTTTCGGTTAATAAGCTGGTGAGGGCCGATATTAGCAATTGGTTGAATCGTGATCTATATTGGGTTCTGAAAAGCTCAGAGCTAGATTTTTTCGGCAAGTATCTCGCACATTTCAACGAGAAGTTTCGAGACAATAAAATCTCCCTAGTTGGACTTTTCACTCAGCGTTACGGGGACGATGGTGTAACGAAAGTACTTGCATCTGTCAAAGCAAACGATGATGTAGCGGGTGGTATCGCGAAGCAGCTATGGCGTGATCAACAGTCAACTTGGTTGAACAACAGAAAAACTGTGGATGAAGTTTTCTCTTTGCTAAAGTTTCACAATGATAAATCCTGGGATGCCACTGCGAAAAAGATAAATGCCTTGGATGACTACGCGCGCCTCCACAGTGGGGAGAAGACGGATAATAGTTTGGTTCCCGTGTTATCAAGGGGTTTTGGAGGGGATAGTGAATGGGCACGAGCAATTGAGGCCTTAGCGAATCGTCAAGATGAGCTGGCGGGGAAAATCGGGATTGCAAAAGCAAATGCAGACGGTTTTGGAGAATTTACAGCCAATAAAATGAGAGACGCATTGTTTGAGCATTGGTACACCCAAAACTTGGACCCGGTAAAACTCGTTGCAAAGATATTCAAGGACGAGAATGGAAAAACACTGCCGAGAACTGTCATTGTGCAGTATAAGACGTTCTACAGAAGGAAAGCACAGATTTTCCCCAGTGAACTAAAACCCCGGCGCTCTTAGAGTTTTTAGCGGTAAGTAGATCTGTTAACGTTATTACAAATACTGCGTTTCTTAACATTTGCGTATAATTTCAATTATCTCACTGACCAGACCGGCCAAAAAGGACTCTGAAGACTCATATACTGTTTGTTCGCGACTTATAAGGGCAGTATAAACTGTACCAGTCTTCTTATTGTTAGACTGAAGTGCTTGGACCACATAGAAGAGGATAATACCTGTTGAATCCTTGTCACGAACGGGTTTTAGTTTCTACATTGGAGTACAAGAGTAAATACATCATTTGTAAACCTAACTTAGGAGTAAGAATTCCCATATCCCCTCAAAAGAGTATTGTAATTATATAAATCCTAATTAATTGCTACACTACAGTACCAACGATGTCCTTCAGAAACATCTCTCCATTTTCCGTAGTGTAACGTAACACTTTCAAATCTCCTGTCCGTAATGACAAAAATATTGTATTCGTTGTCTGAAATACCTTTGTCGAGGTTTGCAGCTTGTACATCGCAAATTTCACCAATCATTGTTGTAGAATCCACATTGTCTTTGGAACCAATTATGGTAAGTCATTACCCTGGGCAATGGACTCACGAAAATAATTTACCTCAGTCAATAAACGACCGTCGTCTGCACTTACACCATCGGACAACCTCGGCCTCAAATTTGGTACAGCGTTTGGTGAGCATCCGAAGTATGCTCCGTTTTCCGGATCAAATGATAGGAGTTTCACGTGTATAGTTAGGATCAGAACCCAAGACGTCAGCAACGGACAGAACGCTGAGAGTCTGCAGGAGGCTCACTTTCCCGTTTTCCGTCTGCCTTTCCAGTTTTCTGCCTACCGATAACAAGCACAAGAGTCTCAACCCACATCCCATTCTGACCCATGGTCACTATAACCGTGGGTGATATTGCCTTCGTGGGCCCTACACACGTGCCTTCATTCGACAACTTTACTAACGTGCGCGTCACAAAGGTTCATGGGACATCGGCTACTGTAAGATGAATCGTTCCAGACAGCGCTGAGGAGAGCCCAGAGTTTGATGCCAATGTCTCCACTCTACGTCATCGCATCGTTAGTGACGACGAAACCGAGCATTGGCCGGGATCGTATGTAGGCCACACGATTGCCTTTGTCCAGGCAATCGGCGAGGCTAGTGACCAGTGGGCGTACGGATTGGTTACCGAATACAGCATGGTTGCTAAATTAGCCCAACTACATGTAGGGTGCGGCACCACATCTCTCCGGGTGGGCCTAACGTCCCTCCAACAATAATCGCTGTTGATCGGCTCAACTACGCTCTACGTACCGGCGCTTCCCTCAATATGATGATCTTAAACTCAATCGAGCTACTGGACCGCCAGAACGAGGTCATTTTTGGATGTAAAAAAAGCAGATCTGGACTCCCAGCAAGCGTGATGATGATGATGTTAAGCCTACCGTTCAACTCTGGCGAGATGGTTTCCCCCATCAAATCCGACACACTGGAAATTGTATCAGTCCGTCGGCAACACATTGTCGACTGCGAGCTCAATGGACGTAGCGGTAACCCAACTGACGTTTTACGGATCCTCAGGCCATCTCCGATACAGTGCAGTTAGAATCTTCACCTGACTTGATTAACAATATTAACCTCGCTTTTAGTGATTCAGATGACGAAGGTAAAACAGAGGACCAAGTTTTACAGCGATACGACACAATGTCCGCCTCCAGAACCGATCGCTACACAAGCGGTATTGCCCAAATCTACCAGAAGAATACGACGATCTTATCCTGGACCAGGTCGACATTCCTGTGATGCAGATAACCGGTGATGCTCAAGCCTCAGCTATGGAGAAGCTCGTTCACAACGCAGTTGTACACCCCTCATTACTCGGTAAGAACTCGCAACTTGTTATTGAATCTGCGCAACAAGGACCCCGGACCAAGTTTTTAACGACTCCCCCAGATCTACGACTCGCGTACGATCTCAGCTTTGGCATCAGAGGCTTGTCAGTGATGCATTTTCGGCGCTTCAGTCAAGAAATTGAACCGCAATCGTCAATGACGAGCATCAACAGGACGAACTTCGGACGGTCGAATGCACTTCAGCCGGCTTCCCCCCACCTTCCTCCATCCGTGACATTGTTGACGCCGTCGAGACGCTGCTCCTCTTTGCCCACGGCTTCTACAACAACACAGTATGTGACTTTATAAAGGCTGGTGCGGAATTCATGGCAAGAATGTCAGTGCTTTCACAACCCGACGTCGCCACATGCAATATGTTGGTCCACTGGATAAACTCCAACCTCGGAAAGTTCTGCTGTGAGATCATCGCATCAAACCTCCAAACAGCGGCTCGAGTTGGACTCGACTTGAGATGGTATTTAGCCGTACTTGCCCAGGGGACGAAATTCAACTCCATTCCAGTGGAACATTTCGCACAGCTACTGCCACCGTCGCGCCACTTCTTCATGGACGCTTCAGATACTGGTGTCTGCGTACTGGAACCACAGCTCAAGCAGTACATCCGCGTGCAATTCAGCGATGCCGTACGACAAACATTTACCGACACGATAACACACAGCTCGATCAATGCCCGCGAACTAATGGGGCCTGCTCTCGCAGCACTCCATTGGGGTCCAAGGTAGGCATCAACTGGGCGTGACAAAACCCACGTCCGAATGTGGATCGACAATAACAGTGCGGTCGCTTGGCTTGAACAACGTGCAAGTCAACATCCAATAGCACGAACTTACCTCAGGTTCATTTCCCTGGTCGAATTCCAACACTCATTATCATGTTTAGCAGCACACATACCAGGGGACAACAATACGATGGCAGACGCTGGATCAAGGGCTTGGAGCGCAGATCATTCATTATACACTCGGTGGACTAACTTATCCAATTTTTGGACACAGATACGGATCTTCCGCTGTTCGACGATCTCGTTAGTCTTTGGGAGATGTACTCCGCAGACATACTCTCGCAGGTTCAACGTCCGGGAAATACTCAACACACTGGCACCAGTGGTGCATCTTTTCACGCCAACTAGGTTGGTCACCGTGGATTACAGTACCAGGTCACGTGGCGAACAGGAAGTTGGGATGCTTTGCTGTCTACTGTTGGAGGTATGGGTGAAACAAGGATCGACGAGGCCATACGTACGGAACTATCAAACTCAAGCTGGGATGCATCCGGTGGTACCACAAGTATCACATGGGAATCGATCTCACGGCATCACCCGACTTAACAATACCTCTGTAAGACATTAAGCGCCTCTCACCTCGAGTTCACAAGCTCCAACCAACTGCACCAGCTTTTGTGCGACTGCTGTATGGGCGACTAGAACTTCAGCAGCCCCAGCATCGCCTTCTGTGGGGCATTGTATTGGTAGGATTCTTCTTCCTTCTTCGGAGATTAGACTATCTTCGGATCGGACAGGCCAGACACTTCTACTGCATCAAACATCAGAACGTGTTTTTCTCGGACGCGGAAGGGAAACCAATTCGATAATCAAAAGCAACATCGGTCACGATTGGTCTGGAGGGAGTTATCAACGACCAATTGGGCGTGATGCGTGGCACTCAATGCACGCATCAGGTGATACAGTTATATGTCTAGTCATCGCGGTCAAACACCTCAGCATCGCTAGGCCAGAGGCTGCGTACAAAGGCAGGTACCTGCGGCAACTTAACAGCAGCAACGATTGTCAAGGCATTCAAGACGACAGCAAAGAGTATCGGCGTACCAGAAGCCAACTGCTCGACCCATTCTGTTCGGATTGGAGGAGCGACGGCCCGTCTGAGCGACCAAGCGAGAAATACGGCTATCAAGCTCCTGGGTCGCTGAATATCGAACCGTTTTCAGCAGTACCCAACAAAATCGGTCATCTCCACTTCGTCACTCTCGCGACGGATGGTAGGCATCCCACTCGACGGGCTCATTTGTACGGGCTCGAGAGCATATTACTTTTTTCGCTACGCCCTTACTCAAGGCTGGTCGAGGACAATGAAGTTCATTTGCTGAGTTGTATCCTTGGAAAGTGGTATCGCCTCACGTAATGAGCCATTTTCTTGCGGTTAAATCTCTCGGATGACCTCGGTCGATTCCTCGCCGATTTCGAGCTAAAGATCGGAGGTCGAGAGAGTTAAAGCCAAATACCGAAACGAGTTGGTATTATACTGATATATGTCTGTGGATCCCAGTGTCAGAAATTCAAAATGACGCAGCTATCATACACCAATTTCACAAATCCACAGACATCATAAATTACAAGAAATCTTCAAATTGATATTTTATGACATGATCACACTCTTTCTGTTATTTTACTCGTATTAAACAATGGTTAAATATTGAACTACAACTGGAAAATTCCTTAGATAATTATTCTAGAAGCCGTTATTTGATCAAGTATCATCTACTCGAAGTATGAGAGATGCGAACTGGTTCTAAAATGCCCTTGCGCCCCCGCTCTTTAATCATATACGTACTCCAGTGCTGTTCTGATACATCAAAGAAGGTATTGTACCGTATTATAGTAAAGCGGGACATTCTTTGGTGATGTCCTCGAAACATACTGAGTTTCTGTAACGGGGTACATGGACGTCGGCGATATATGCCACATCCGAACGATCGACTCGACTGTAATGAATCTGGACAATTTAGTTCTTTTTCTTGGCGAATTTAACCAAAACTTGTGCTCGTTAATTTCTCCCCACTATGTCCTTTGCATGTTTGCCATACATCGGCACTATTTTTGCAATGTAATGCAAATCCGAGTATAGTAATCAGCATATTCCGGAAGCCCTTCCGGATGACTCCATAATAAAATGATAATAGAGAATGGGATTTGACGATTACTGCTAGTCTTCGTATTTATTCTGGGCAGATAGGAATGAACGACACTTTCAGTGCTAATCTCCTCGTTGGAGTATACCAAGACCCTGAGCAAACAAATCTTCACCACCAGACCCGACAGCTGGATGTTGCCAATAAATGGACGACTAGTTCTCGGTGCTCACGGCCTCGGATAATTCTCTTTTTCGGGATGAGCCGTCTATCCACAGGGAACCTAGTTCCTACATTCCAACTCTGATTCAACTGGTGCGACACAACTACCGTTTGTGTTCGGGCCTGAAACCTAACGTTTCATACCCTACATCGCACGTGGTGCGCGTGCCCAGATCGGGTAATTTTGAACACTCACAACATTTCCTATGTCTCAAGAACCTACAGACACGCCACACCCTGGGACTCTGAGGCGCCTCCTCCGCCGAACTTAAGGGATGCATACCACCATCGCGTCATTTTGCCCTCGCTGCAACGAACACCGCCAATCTAACCCCGCCTAGTTCGCCGACCATCCCGAACCCCGGAGATGCTGATGATCTTCCAGCCCCTTCGAGTCTGACGATCACCCCAGGCTCACGCCCTGGCTAACGACATCGGGACCAGACTGAATGGGGACCTACAGTCCGTGGAACCACGAGTTGGCAACCACCAGCTCGCCATGACCTGCAGCCCACCTGCTTTCTCCGGGGATGCAAGCAGAAGCCAATTGGGGATGCCCGACACCAGTGGGGCCAAACACAGTCTGCGCGGAGAAGGAATCCACAAAAATTGTGTGCTTCTGTGGGAAATGCAGTCACTAACCCGGTAAGTGACCTCACCACCCTCACCGTGCAGCAATCCGTAACTTCCACATTCGGGAGTCGGGGAAACCGCCCTAAAATTCCGGAGATCATCGGGAGTAGACACCTTCGCTGACAATCCGTACGATGTCCCCGCGTCCCTGAGATCTCCCTGTGACTCCTTTGGGACCACGCTGGTTTCTCAGCGTCGGCTTTCCGCTGTCCAGGTGCGCTAGTATGCGGCTGCTGAAGCTCATCGCTGGAGGAGTCAGGAACCTAACGTTGTGCCACCCCGGATTCATATTCGCCGGACCGGCACCACTGGCCGATGAGGAAATGGCTCCTGGAGAAGAAGACCATCCGGCATCTTCTGGAAATCGCATCGACTGGTAGCCCGGAGCGGCCTTGGACCGCCCAGTTTTAAAGTGAATGTCTTTGCCTGCCCGTTATTACCGGCCCCTTAACACTTCAACGTGACTTGGAAGAAATGCGTTGTACGAATGGCGCTCGGGCCTTCACATCTGTGATCGACGCGCTGCAGACCATGTTACCCGACGCGGCTATGCGTTCCTTGATTGTGTCCCGATTGTGGGACCCACGATGAGCCCGGCACTTCTTGCAGCTCAGGTCAGCCAATTCATGTCCGACGCCAGCTTTCGTTGGGGACTGCTGACAATCAAACAAGTCTCTTGGAATGAGAACGCCCGAGGATGTCACTACAGTGCACCTGGACCCGGAGACAGCATCCGCGTTCCCGGTCGAAGACGATGGAGACGCCTTGATCAGGACACTCGAAGAGCAGGATTTATTGAGAACCGCGATGATGACATGACGGAGGCAAACCAGCACCCTTGTGACATGTCGAATGAACCCGAACTACGGAATTTTACTCATTATCAAGTCGGGGTCAGCACACGTGCGCCCCGGGGCTGGTCTGTGTCCGATGCGAGTCGACCGGAACCGAAGCGACGCCGTTGGAAGTACCGACCCACCTCTGCGTGTGTCTTCGTGGCCTGGGTAGGACGAAACCACTCGATTCTGGGGAGGTCTTATCCACGAAGTCGTCCGCACGTCCAGTCTGGTAGAGACGCACCGATGTTGATCCCGGACGAGAATAGGTCGTCTCCAGGAGGAAGTTCCCAGGGATCCCCTGCCATCCACAGCAATGGTCGAAGTATACATGGTCACTACTGGTTCGAGAACGGGCCTGTCCCACGCCACGAAGCGACCGACCTTTTCCGTCCCAGTCGCCGAGTATCGGCAAGGCCAATGCGTTAGACTCCCGCCCCCTCTACGACGCCGCCGATGACTCAGGGCAGCGGCCCTGACAGGCTGGATGAAAAGACCAAGTCGGATGATTCCATGATTGATCCGGGGCCCGTCTTTCCGAGACCAGTCAGGATCAGGATCATGATTTGCGGGAGGTAGGACAACAAATCTCCGATCTCCGCGACGTGTTGGCCGCCCGGGATGAGCAGAAGCGAATCCGATACTAGGTCTATCGTGTAGCCCAAACCGCGTAAACAAAGATCTTCTAAGAGGAGCAGGAATATCGTGAAGCAGAATACCATGTTTGAGCCACGTGGGAAGCAGAAAGGAAAAGGTCGCGGACCAAGAATTCGCGAGTCTTCAAGCCAAGTTGCATTTGCTCGAGAAAGAAAGGGCGCAGGAACAGGAAGAGAATTTCCAGTTCCGGTCCGAAGCCACTCGCCGAATGCACGAGGTGCCCAAACAGCACAGCCTAGCGATCTACCTGGCAATGCCTGTCAACGAGGGAAAAATTCGGCCGATGAAGATTCGTTCCGAATCAAGCGGAGCCAAGCTTGGGCGGCCCGGACGTCGAACTCCGGAAGTTCCAAGAACAAGCCGCTACTGAAAGTGCACGACGTCAATCGTGAGAACGCCGCATCGCTCGCTGACGTGGGAGCAGACGAGCTCGGGCTGACAGACAGTCTCGGCACCGCGACAGGAGTTCGCAGGGAAGCCACTCGACCTGTATGACGACAGGTAGTAGCGGTTCACTCACGGAAAGAAGGGGCGGCCTCACATGAGGAGATGATGTGTGCACAGTTGGATCCTGCCGCGTCCATCCTCTGGTCCAGGTTCGACGGCGGCTCCCGGAATTGCAGCTCCTCACTCCACCGTGACCCTCTTGGGGAGGGGTCCGGGACTTGACCGAACGACGGCCACAGACCCTTCGAGGTCAACGCTGAACTCCGCGATCAGAAGATTCAGGTTCCGCCGAACCTCGCCGTCCGACCGGCTCCGGAGACCGACGTGGAGTAGGTCATTTGGGTCCTATTCCACAGGTGCGCCCACCAGTCGTCACACGTACGTGGGTTCGGAGTGGAATTCCCAGTCACATGGCCCGGGAACGACTCCGTGACCTTTTCCAGTGCTCCTGTGTTCGGCCCCAGGAAATACTTTAGGGACGTCGGGCTCTGACATTTACAGCCTCTCTAGCACTGCGCCGACTTGGGATAGTGCCGCGGGGGCGCGTATTCACCATCGTCCAGACTCGGAGACTCATATCATTGGGGACATGGAGCCTTTGGAACGCCAGTAACCGGGGTTTATGGCCCGGGTATTGTGTGAGCTTCCGACGCTTCATCACCTACAACGTTGTCAAAACCTTGGTGGGACAAGTTCCAGAAAACGGCCGGTGGTGGGTGTTGTCGAGAGCAACCGTTGTGTACAAGTCTCTGTAGCAGGTTCTCGTACAACCTGGGTATGGAGGCATGAGTGTAGCAGTTCCAGGAGTCGATTCGTCGGAGTTGGCGACATCTCTTGGACCGGTGTTAGAAGGAATCCTGCCAGTCTATGGAATCAGCGGTCGACGCTACCTTCGTTTGAAGCAGGAGACTCGGGCAACGCCCCCAAGCTTCTTATGAGGATCAACGCAGCTGCTACTAATGCCAATGTAGACTACCATCCCTCTTCGGGGTTTCGCCGGCATTGAACCAATTCCTCAAGAGCTGTCGGGACCGGGTGCTCCAGTGGAGCCTCCAGAGGCGAGTCTATTTCACCAAGAAAAAACTCGACAATGTCCTTACGCAGGTCGAAGAGATGAAACAATGCGTACGCCGGAAGCCCTCCAACGACGTGCAGTTCAGACGTTACAAGCCACCAGGAACAGGCCCATGTGCTCGTACCCATGGGTATTCCGGGGGCGTATTCAGGCATGGTGACCCCCGAAGCCCCAAGCCCCAAGCCCCAGATCCCGGATCCCGGAGACCTGAGTTGGGAAGATGAAGATACGCTGGATACGGGTACCAGTGCGACGAGAAGAACGAAAAAGCCTACGATGGTATGGTCAATCAAGAAGAGGTGTTCCGCGCTGAGACGCCATGCATGGGAACACCCGCAACGGACGTCCCGGACACCGAAAGCTCGGAACACTAAGGAGTAACCCGACCCCCGGCTCCGTGTCCCGTTTGTAACAAGCTCCGGCTTACTCGGGAACGGTGTTGGCAGTTGATGAAGAGTGACCGATGTGGTGGTAAACACCGGACCAGTCAATGGGAACGCCGGGAGCGCGAAGCCTGCTGCCAGTTGCACCCGGCAGAGGAGAGCAAAGTAATCAAGGTCTTCAAGCATGCGGCCCAACGTGGATAGCTCCACGGCTCCCGGGACTTCCGGAAGAAGTGTTGTACAGGTTGCGTCCAGAAACCACTCCAGCGTTAAACAATTAGGCTCACTGGGTAGGGTACCAGTACGCGACGAGTCTAAGGACCATCAGACCTGCTACGCCTATGCGTATGTTGGACTAAACGAAACTCAATGTATGTCAATTGCATCAACACCAACTTCGGAGCCCGGTTCCATTTACATCAGCCTTGTCATCCCAGACGAAGATGAGCTTTCGTTTGACCTCCAATCCTGGGAGCGCCGAGGCTATTGGAAAGCAAACTCTTGGGACGACAGCCTCTGTTCTGTGGCTTTCGTCCATGGTTCCGAATTTCATCACCGTGATTTGCTCATACCCGAACCCGGAGCCTCGACCGATATTATCTGCCTAGACCTTGCGCGTAGGGCCTAGACCTTGCGCGTAGGTTAAAGCTCAGATTGGAGTCCCAGGGCGGGCTCTTGCTCAACGGTACTGACGGTGTGAAGATCAAAGTGACGGACAAGTGCCGAAACAGGTTCGCACTTGGACACCGAGTGGTTTACACCCTATAATACTGGGTCGGGAACATCGATTAAGGCATCGACGTTCTCCTGGGGATGAAGTTCGTGGTCACCACCGGAGTCCGGTTGTGTACTCACGAAGGAGAAGTGGTGCTCCCAATCGATGATCGGATCCTCCTCGTCTAAGGCCCCAAGCGCTCGCACCTGGCGCGGACCATTGATGTTCATACACGAGTGGCTTAGGTTAGCACCCGGAAACAGCAAGTACATACTGACCCGGGCATCGGAACTAGACCTCGAGTCCATGGACGTGTGGATGTAAGGCCGCGAGGCTCGGTGAGCCCTGGGGACTTCGGGACTCTCTAGGGACGTACGGCCAGCGAAGTCGGGCCCAGACCCCCGGTGTGGGGAAGGTGTTCAGCCTGGTGCCCTTCTGACCACAACCGTTCTAGTGCCTGGTGCTGACCATGTTATGGCCGTCTTGGATAAATCTCCAGAACCGGGACACTCCGGTTTCCAGGCCACGCAGATAGGTTCCTTGGATAAGGAAGCCTTAGTCTCTTCGAAGGCCGAAATCACTTCGGTATTCGCGACCTCTCTGGTATCGACCTGGGGGTCCCTCCGACTCCGCGCCCATAGACTCCAAATCGCGCTGCCCCGGTCATTCGTGATGATAGCGATGGCTTGGGAAAGCCTTGATACAGAGCTCACCGTCTATTATCACCAAGGTTCAGACTTCGTGCTCTTGGGCATACTCAAAAACAAGCTGGCGTACTTCCTCGATCTCCGCTATCCCCGGCCCGAGGCCAATACCGAAGATGTGAACCCGGAGCAGGGTATCATGCCCTGAAGCGGAACAGAGGCTCAGGTCAATCCTCCGGAAACACCGAATGGTTTTTCTGGGAGAAGGGAACGCACTTCCTCCCCCGACCCGGGGCATTGTGTGCGACGTAGAGGTTGGAGACGCTAAACCCATTTCCATGAGGATGCCTACCGATTCATTGTCCAATCTGTAAAAGTTGCTCAAAGGCCTTCTGGAGACAGGCCCGATCTCGTATACTGACTCAGAATGGGTATCGGCCACTGTCCCGTTATGAAAAATAATTTCACCGACGTCCGCTTGTGCTTCGACTATCGTTGGTGAACCAACTAATCAAGCTGATGAACTACCCCGATCACTAATCGTTGAACTGATGAGCAACTTCGCCGCCTCTATGTGGCTCATGACTCTGGACAAGGCAAGAGGGTTCTGGGTGATTCCGATGACGGCCCGATCTCAGCTGATCTCGGTATTCGTTTGTCCGCTCGGACCCTTTCAGTGGAAACTCATGTCGTTTGGGTTGAAGGCCCCATTGATTTACCAGCAGCTCCTAGACAATTGTCTTGGGCTCTGTCCGGATACGCCCAAAAGAGAAACGGCTTGTGGATCTGGAGGTGCTAGAGTTCTTAGGGATTTCTCCCGAGATCTCAGGTATCCCGGAATCCCATGATACGGAGCCCCGAGGATGGTGGTCTCCTGGATCATCCCGACACCGTGTTCCACCAGAACCGGGTTGCCCCGGAGCCGATGGGACCTGTGCTGTCCTGGAGTTGGTACATTGACGATATCAGCTACGGGGCTCCGTCCTGGGACGATCTGTGCAAAACGCGGAATGACCTCCTATACCAACTACGGTACTGGAACATCGCGGTGCGTTCCGGGAGGGGGGGTGATAACCACCCCCAGGTTTGCTACCAACCCATGTTCATCGTTCTCGACTCGCCGAATGTAAGGGTTCCAGGGAGACCGTTTAACCGCTCACTTGAGACATCTTCAGTCCACCGCGTTGGACTTAAACAGCCATGCCAATATCAACACTTCGCTCGACGAGGTCGCCGAAACACTGATCCCAGAACATGCTTCCAGCACATGGTTCCCGGATCAAGACACCATCTGTCAGTCCGGAAATGATTGCTAGTGACCACATCAGGGACCCGACGAAGCCACCAAGAGCGGTGGATCTGGGGGTGCTGCCTGTATCCTCTGGAGCCGCCTGAGTTATTCAATTGCGTGGGACGCTTTCTGGAGAAAGTTACCCCTGAATGAGGTCGAATACTCTCGATTGGTCAAGGGCGTGCAACTCGCTCTTGTCACGGGAGTCCAGGACCAGGTTGTGGTCGGGGACTCCCGACTTGGAGTACAGCAGCTCCAAGACGTCATTGGTTGCACCCAGAACCCCAATAGCTCAAACCAAGAAGTGTGTGGTCCCCAACCCAAGGTTTCGGTGGCGCAATACTGGCGAAAATACGACCTCAGAAGGTTCGACTTATAGTGTCCCCAAGTCGGTTCATAACCTAGTAGTTTTCCAGATCCTATGATTGACAAATGGCTATGTGTTGCGTCGGATGCATACCGGCGGTAGACACTAAATTCAGTCTCATTTACCCCTCCAAGCGTGCAGAGCTCGATTCCACGGACCCCCAAGCTCTCCAACACTATAGAAAGAGGACACTATTCGGGGATGCGTGTTAGGAGACTGTTCCCTAGGTAAGCCTATATAACATTTGCCGGGTGTTCCAAGGCAACACCAAGTATTCCATATCTGCCCATCCCGGAGCGCGGCCTAGCCGTCACGGAACAAGTACTTGATATTCTATAGGTCTTGCCAATTGTTGATGGCTGTCGCCATCGAAGTCTCCCTCCGAAAGATACAGAGTGTGTACTAAAGTTGCGTATTAATCCCGTCTCTGACACAGGCAGTGTCCCCAGACGATTGTGTGTTTAAATACCTATCTGTCGTACACTATTAAGTCGGGACCTTCCTAGAAGTCCTCAGTGGTTGACGTTTCCCTGATCCAACAACCGTTTCGAAGAGGGTACACAATGTAAGGTTATTGACTGATGTCCGGTGTATTCCTATCCCATCCGTAACTTTCTCCGTGCTCACGGTCCCGGATAAATTCCTCGTTCGGGAGGAGCCGTCCATATGTAGGACACTTTGTTCCTACATTCTAACTCTGATCCAACTGGTGCGTCACAATCACCGCATGCGTTCGGTCCCGGAACCAAAAGTTCCACACGCTATGTCACATGATCAGACATTGTATTCTGGACAACGTACTTGCTTTGGTGCATGGTATCGCCGCTAACCTATCGATCGAGGTGCGATCAGCTCTGAGCCCTCAAGTATGTCTTGCTCCAACGGCTTCCTCGATGTTTTTGGAGCACAAGTGGATTGTGGAGAAAGCCAAGCGATATTATTGAGAACGTAGTAGTGTCCAGGCCGACCAACTTGTACATTTTCAAAAAGGCGTGGACGCACATAACGTGGTTGATTAATCAGCATTCATCATCGTGGGCCCGTCTAATGTACATGGAGACGAGGTGCAAAGTAAAACGCAACATGAACACAACTTTATCAAGAAATGCATGGCATTTCCTCATTCTGCATACTTAAAATGTTGCTAACCATATATAAACATGTATATGCACGCTTGGGTTCAGTGTGCAACTGTACTTCAGGTTTTGCTCTTTGGATAAAAATCCAGAGTGGACACACATATATATACGTAACCATTGACATATACCCGGGTCGTGTTCCTCTTGTTTCAACCATGCGAATACTTGCAAATATCCCCCAGTCAACCATACACATTAAACCATTGTTACTTTTACTTTACTTTCAAGGCGTCCACCAGTTACCAAATCTTCGTGAATTGGCGTTTCCTCTTGCTGTTCTAAGCATCCATGGTGAAGAAAATCAGAGATGTACATTCCTCGAGTAATGGGGCCAATCTCAGAGCAGCTAGCAAGCTGAGCCCGCCGTAGGGAGTGGTGTGGTGAGTGTTGCATTTGTAGCTCTAGCCGTGATGTATTGGTCTACGCGTCCACTTGTACTTGCTGCCGATCGACTTGGTTCGGATGCGGGAAAAGTCTGAATGAACTATCTCTGAAACTACGACGTCACTAGCCTTTCGAGGATGTAGCCTTACACTCAGATTGGTTGCTACCGTTCTGGGATGTGAAGGACAAAACCACCCTCCGATGAGGCTGTTGGTAGCGGCGTGAAGCTAAACTGGACGGCGATTATTGATTCCATGTTCCCGCACTTTTCACAGTATTCTGCACGCCTTCTCCTGTGTGGTTCACCGTCTTTACCATGAATATGAACGTGTTTGCCAGGGAGAACCCGAAAAGATCGTTTCCTTCTCGCTGCGCTCGCCGGAAACTTCAAATTACATTACCCGATCTATACCCGACCCGGCCAATATACGCTCGAGTAAAATTCTGTAATGACTGTACTTTGGAATCTACTTCACTACTGTTCAACTTATAGGCATCCAGCCTGCTCGTGCTTGGTGTGTGGCTTCTGAAGTCTAGACTTGAAATGTCGAACGATGTGATTCATTGGCTAACCTTTCACGATAACGCATCCTGATTGAAGTTGAAAAACAAATTGTGATGGGTAGGTGTATTGACTAAACACCTTGAGGCCTCAATACCTGCCAACAATTGGTGAACTGCCCTTGGACAGCCACCGATTTGGTCGATTGCCAATTGGACAAATGTATATAGCATTTGGAATGAAGGCTTCAGTCCGCTAATAGCGTGAAGTCTGTACCATCAGGGGCTTCTATAAAACTAACATATGATTGAACACGACCCTAGTTTTCGGCCTGTAAAGTGGATGAAACCGATAAGTGCCTTCAATAGCAGGTGATCATAACTTACGACTCATAAGTATATTTGTGGTTATGAACTGGTTGTAATTGACAAGAGTGAACCATCTAACACTCGAGCTGTGTCCTCTATATTCCCAATCAACTTCAGGAACGGTGTTACCATGTCGAAACTGTAGTGCATACTCAGTATTTGACATGTTTCACGATCCCATTCGAATCGAACTAAGGAAGAGATCACAATTTGTTGTCCAACGAGTTTCGTCATCAGTGCAGTTTTTTTGGGATCTTTGCTACGATCTGAGAAATATGGGAATGCGAAAAGTAGCATCTCTTCCGTAATGAGAGCGTACGATTTGATCGCTGCCACAATTGCGGTATCCTGGTCGTAGTCCAACCGAAAAAGACACACGGTGATATCACGATGAATCTGTTGGACAGCCAACCACTCTTCGATGAGGGCTTCCACACCGAATCCGCTGTTAATACTGACATTAGGGGCCATGACCTTGTGTAAAAAGTCCATCTGTGCATCGCCTTGTTTACATGTTGAAGGCTTGGATGTCGAATTTGGTGTTTTGGACCCCTTGTAGCCATCGCGGAACAGACGATAATACTCCGATATAACGTTCCACGGAGTCACAAATGTAGGAGGGTGAGATACGAGAAGTTGGTACTCCAATTCATGTTGCCGGACTTGCTGATGTAGCCACAGGACATCTTGCTCAAGCGCCGCTATGTTTATGTCAAATTTCTTTCTGTATCGTTGTTGATTTCGTCTTCGTCCTTCGCGTTGACGAGCATAGCTTCGCGATATATCAACCAATAAATCCGGTGCCTTTTGAAGAATAGAAGCGAGTACCTGTTTCTGTCGTTCCTCAACATTGTCGACTTTTGATGAAACACTCGCTTGTTGAGGCTTGGTACCAGTATGATTGCTATTCGTGATGACAGATTTTGTTAATGGGTTTGTCCACAAATCTGTCCATTTAGTAGATGAAACCAAATTATCACAAGATGATGAATATGCTTTAGAGACGACAGGTACAGCCTTCAGCATTTGTCTCGACCTTGCGGCGACATTGTCGTCCAACGCTGTGTACAAGTAGTTAGTAGCAATGACTTGGCCGAATCGTCGAGCTCCTGCGCGCTGGAGTACTTCACCAACGATGATGTCGTTAAATTGTTTAGGTGGGAGGTATTTAAAGTGTTCATGACGGTGCATATTTTAAGTATAGCAGTCCTGGTGATATCGGAAATGCCATCCAAACCCAATGGTGTATCCATATGTGTGCCCGCACTGGTATCAGTACCAATGATGTACCTCTGATGAGATGTACTAATATACTGGATAACGCCATATGGTGGTACCACGTACTTGAAGTACATTAGACTCTATACGCAAATGTGGATCTGCAGCTCACTTCCGTAC
>NBNE01000638.1:0-19128 GCA_002215365.1 Phytophthora megakarya | reverse complement strand
AGGGGCGTGACGGAATGACGGAGGGACAGGTTACGATGTTACTAGTAGTGAGATTTAAGTATATAGAATAAGAAAAATATACCACAGTATTGTAGGCGTCGGTTCCGTCGCTCACCCAGGTTAAGGTCGTCATTGACTTAACGATCTAGCGGGTCGGTGACGTGGTGTGTGATGTGGTGGCGAGGGGAAGTCAGCGGACTACTGCCACAGCGGAAATGTCCGTGGAAGATTGAAGTTGGTGATAGAAGATCGCCAGCAGGAGAGATGACGGGGGCTGGAATGCGGAAGGTGACTGGAGATGTAGGAGAGGCTACATCAGGAGCTGAGCCGAAGCCAGAAAGGACTGAGAAGCACGAAGAGGGAGAGGTCCAAGGCGGCGTATTGAGAGTTAGTGTAGGCTATACTAGGGAGAAGATAAAGGGACGCTGGCCGTCATATCAATGCAGTTGCGAATTGTTGCTGAACAAGTAACGTCTCAAGGGTAATCTACGCAGGAAGCGCTCGACACGGACGCGGGTAGTACAAAGAGGTACACAGAACGAGGTACGCCTGTAGTTGAGCTAGTAAGGAGAGCAGATGACGGTAGGGTGGTGGGTACTACAGTTAGCGACTGTAGGGCTAAGGGGTCCTTGAGTGACGTCTTGCCGAGTGAGGTGGTATGGGCTCGAGGGGCTTCGGCGACTGGGAGCCCATGCACCCGAACTGCATGTAGTACCGGATTGTTGCCGGGAGCAGCCTATAGACACTGCCCGGGGTTGCCGATGGCCGATAGTGCTCCCTCCCCACCGGTCCCTATTCCAGATACCGACAAGATTGACGGACCAGCCGATAGCTGGAAGTCGCTGTAGTTGTCTCATTGCTCCTACGGGTGAAGCCGTTCCCCAACCGTCTGGGTCGAACCCCCTGTCGTAAAGTTATTCACCATTGCGTTAGTGGTAGCTACATGGTGGTCATATACAGTGGCAAATTGGGCAGCTCGTCGAAAGATGGAGACGCTGCGAGCACAGCCATAGTGGTCGAACCCCACTCGAAAAGATTGAGAGATTGGATGAAAGAGTGAGAAGTGCTAATGAGATTTGGATTGTTGTAGTGAGAAAATAACTACGACTATGATCACAGATCAACGCGAACGTGCTAAGCGCCGGGTGGCTTCACAGGAGCGCGGCGCGGCGAAGAAACACAGAACTTGCACTGGACATGGGTGACCACCTTGTGAAGCTGGACACGACGGAGATTGGCAGCTCGTCGGGACAGTCACCACTGGCAATTGTGACGAAGTGGGTGAACACTTGACCGCTCAAAGGTGTATAGCGTGCCCTGAACGGATTCAAACTCGAAGTCGTTCAGGTAGTACAAGACTCGGGCTGAAAACTTGTTCCAGTCCGGGTTGGCGTGTGCCTTGCGACAATCCCTATAGGTTCGGTTAATTCGAAGACCAGGGATAACACCGTAGCAGTTATTTCCAATAGGATATACAGAGATATAAGAGAACTTCCGCAGACCCCTTCGTCCTAGTTGTCCTGAGTGTAAGTTGAGAGATCACGGGCAAAGACCTTCCTCCGAAAATTAACCTAAATCAATACAAGTTAACTAGGTGATATGCACAGAGGTTGCAATACAAATATACAGCCTGTCAGGTTTGAGGCACACCCGAATACAGGCAGATTTCGGGATACCCTACGCGCACCACTCCTGTACTAATACAGGAGAATTAATATAAGTACCTTCCGTTCACACAGCAATCGACAACATAGATCCAGGGGGTGATCACTACAATCCTCCTAAATCGCAGGGTAATATGAAATGCAACCAGACACTTGAGAGTGTCCAGAGGCAACTTAGCAAATGAAATAACTGGATCAGACCAAGTGTCCAAGTGCACCGGTCCCCGACTTAATTTAGCTTGAACGAAGTTGAGAGTCTTCACGCGTCCCGCGTGGCCGTTGTCAGTCCTTGGTGTGGTTAACCCCTGAGTCCGTGACTCCTTAGGTAGTCTCCCGCAGGTCTTCTTCGACGAGGTACTCCTGGTAACACGGTTTCTGCAAACCACTTGCGCCCTATGTAGTAAACCAAACTCTCATTAAACTTTTAGCTATCAATCATCTTCCTCTTTGCATATTCTTCATGTTCTTCAGATTCTTGTAATATCTTGGTCTTTCTGGGTTTGATTTCTTCGGTCTTTCTTGCCTCGCGGCCGCACACCTTCTGAATGACTTGGTCTTTGTATACTTGGGTTGCCGCATCAACAATTAGCCGAGGCTCACACATCATGTGTTGACACATGGCCCACCTTGGATCTGCAGCATCCCCCGATCCTTCGCACAGGTCTCATCTCCTCTTCAGTATGGTTTTCAGGTAGTCTGACGTCGGTGCAACTCGAATCGCCTGCACTGGCGTATAACGCGTCTTGTACCTTGGGCGACCACGTCATCAGTTCATTCGTCCAGTGTGTCATTGGGGTTGCTTTTCATTCAGGTTGTTGGTGAGGTCTCCATTCGGGATGCACTCCCGCAATTCAGGATGTCCAGCGGCCAGCCACACCGGGGCTCTCCATATCCTCTCGGTTAGTCCCTCAATCTCCATCCGAAAAATATCGGTCATCCCGAGACACACTCCACAATTGAGGATGTTCAGCGGCTAGCGACCCCGGGGCCCTCCATGTCCTCTCGGCTAGTCCCTCAATCTCTACTGGTCCATACGAAAGTATCGATCATCTTGTTCGGGTTCCTCCACGCCCCACCTTCCTGGAATAGTGGTGTATGATCACTCGGTTCAGGTGACCGGTGCTGAGATTTACGTTCGCCGAGCATTTCTCCACTCACCACCCAAAATGCTATCACGTATCAGTTCCATATTCACATATACCTGCTCTCAAACCCGGGCAGCTGCGGATGCCACCTGAATTTCCAGGTTGCATGGTCACACAGTGATGATGGACTGTGAAGCGAGGAAGTTGGTAGCTGTCGAAGACGAGGGAAACGCGGGTAGATGCGCTGACACCGGCAATCAACTGAGTGGGGAGGGACAGGGCCGCGGTGACGGAGAGCGCGGACAGCACGATGCCCCGAGTCAAGGCGGCGGTAACGATGGTGGTAGGCAGGTGAACTTGGTCGGAGGCGGTAGTAGTCTGGAAATAGGAAAAGTAGGTCCTCGCCGCACGCCACCAGCACAAGTCCACCGACACCTCAACCTGAGGTCAGAATTCGACGTCCAGCTTCCCCACAGCAGATTGTAGTGAGGGAGAAGGCAAAGTCGCTGAAGCTCACCAACTTTAAGAGGTCGGACGACAGTATACCCATTACGATGTGGCTGAAAACCGCAAGAGCTGAGGTGCGACGCCGGGCAGCAACGTTTGGAGTTGAATGACAGGAGAAGCAGCTCTACCACGAGGTGCAGCTCATCTGGAGGGAGAAGCGAAAAGGTGGTTTGCCACCGTGATGGAGACAGTGATGCTGGAACAGATAATATCGGGCCACTGGCGGATATGCTTATCGCGAAGTACATGACGCGCCGTACGGGACCCGAGGTGGTCGACTTGCTGAACGGAAGGCGCCAAATGCGCGGGGAAACGCCTGCTCGAGTACGCTCAGTCGCTGAGGGAAATTGCCGAACAGGGCGACATCGGCGAAGACTGGTTGGTGAATGCGTTCTTGAAGGAGATGGGTAGCTTGACAGGAGCGACACACGTACGAGAACACCGGCACCAGCCGCTGGACGAAGCAGTCAACCTCGCGATCCCTCATGTTGGCGACTATGGCGAAGGTTATGGGATTGGTCTCGAAGCGGCCATGACGGCCTGAGACGAGCGCGAGTCGCAGGAAGGGCGCGGGATCCTGATGGCGACAGGACGCAGCACGAAGTCAGCAGCACCAGGAAGTTTCGGGAATGTGGCGTCAGGGTACGGACCGATGTGGGGGCAACACCGAAGGCACCGCGGTACGATACCGCAGGTCGGCCAGTTACGACCGGTACAACTGGCTCTGGGGAATGGTAGAAAGCGATACCGCCTGGCTTCCAGTTGGTACCGGTAGAAAAGTCAGGAGGCGGGTCAAGCCAGTTCAAGATTTTCAACGGATCATCGTGCGCAGGGCGCAAAAGCGATACCGCCTGGCTTCCAGTTGGTACCGGTAGAAAAGTCAGGAGACGGGTCAAGCCAGTTCAAGATTTTCAACGGATCATCGTGCGCGGGTAAAACGTACGGGCGGAGATCAGAATGTGGGGAGAGCGGCAAAGGTCATAAAGATTGAAGGCAGGGACGGACGATGAGCGACAGCGGATGAGGTGCCGCCTGCCGATCCGTCATACCCAAGGCAGGAACGCCAACTCCAGCGACAGGAGCAGTACTTGCGGCGTTGAGCAAAGCAGACGACGTACGGGACACGCCCAGGAGGTGGTGATTACTGTTTTTGGTATGGACGAGCGGGGCACTTCATCCGGGAATGCAACGTCAAGAAGGTGGACTTGGCAGCGGAATCCGGAGAAGATACACAGAATGCCGAACCAGTCAATGACGTGGGAAACGCGTCGCGAGCATAACATCCCCGGTCTTATCGCTCGCTGAAAAGGATTCGGGAAAACAACGACAAACGGCTCTAGGGCAGCTGGAGAAGCGGAGCATTGAGTGAAGCAAGGCGTCGACCACAGAGACGGAAAGGCTCGACGAGACGCGGGGGCGAGGATGTGCTTTCACCTGGGGATGGGGGAACGCGTGCGGTGCAGTGGACAACAAGTGGTGGTTCGGTGAGCCACGAAGAAAGGGGGGTTTACAGAGTGGGGATGGCCAGACACAGTCGGCGCTGTTGAAGAACGAAGCCGGAGAAAACGAGCCCGCCCTTGGCGATGACGTAGACAGTAACGACGAGAACGGGGTAGAAGAACGAGTGGAGGCGTTACTCGCGGGCTACGTTGGAGTACCAGGCGGCGAGGTACTCCCGGCGGGAGGAGGTCAGTCGGAGAAACATGGATGCGACACCGATCGAAGAACAGCAGCCGAGAGATCGGACGACGGCGCAAGTGTTGGGAGGGAAGGCACTTGAAGCGAGCATGCGGACGGAGTCGTCGCCAGAGAAGGTGGCCCGTACGCAGCGACGGCGGAAATGGAAGGAACGATGGACACGACAGCAGGAGATCAAGGATGGTGACAGGACAACCGTGGCCACAGAGGCGAGAAATTCCTCTTCAAGAGAGGTGAGAGGCGACTTGGTGACCGCAGGTAACGATGTAGTCGAGAGCACTGACGAGCCATAGCACGTATCCCGCACCCGACGGCAATGCAAAAAGCTGATGCGGAAAACCCGAGCGAAGGAGCGACGCAAGTTGCGAGAGTGGCTGGCCACGCAGCTGTGGTGAAGTGGATTCAGGAAAGTGCAAAAGGAGAAGACTGAAATAAGAAATGACGGACGGATCTGGACCAAAGGAAAGGCAATTGATCTGGATCAGAGGAATCAGACCGGACTCAGACCGGACTCAGATCCATCTGATTCGGGAACATCGGATTGGTCAAAGTATCCGGATTATAGATATTTGATCTAGGCATGATTACTCGGGGACTGACCAGATTAAGTAAACAAGGTATGCAATAGGCAGTGTGTGTCAAGATCCGAAGATAAGCAGCTGCTAGAAGGGAAGGTAGGTCGATCTAGGTAGTAGAGGATGGGACGAATCAGGATCAAAGACTTAGGAATAACAGAGAATCGAATTTGCATCATTAGGCACAAGTGGCTGGTTTCTTTATCTGATCCACACTTAGTACACTACGGACACCTCGGAGCGGGATATACATTGGCCCTACAAGGTGATCGCGTATCAGGAATATTGTATTTAGCGTAGTTCCGATAACTGGATAATATATGGGCCCGATCCAATTACCTAATACTTATTCTATACGTGCAAGCTCTGGACCTACGGCATTTAATGCTTGGCTGTGTTTCCATCGATCTATCAACGCCCCAACATCCAGTCATAGGAGACTGCAAACAACTAAAAGGGATCGCAAGATCAACTCCAACCAACCCCAAAGGAAGACCACACACCGAGGCAACCTACCCGGCCGGATCCAACAGGTTATCCACGTTCGACTACTCACGTGAACTCCAGATCAACTTACCTGGCAACAGAGCGAAGGCATTCCGCGCTGTTTACAACATCCCTGAATCTCGCCAAGACAGTCCAGATCTTCAACCCTTGGGCATATCCTGCAGTTACCGGAGGAGCAAGATCCAGCCCTTCCGACGGGTACACAAGGTGAGGAAGTTCGGCTGATCACGGATTAATAGGAGTGCCCCTCCTATAGTCGGTGTGATGAACACAGTGGCAAGCCGGATCCAGCATTCTCGAACATTTTGCTGATCCCGCTCCACCACACAGCAGTACCCAGAGGGTGTGTACGTAGCGTTCGAGGAGGAGTTCTGGAGATGCCAGAAGGGCACGAAACCCAGATTACTGACAGGAGGCGAAGCGGCGGCGGTTGGGTTCGCGTTGCCCAACTCCACAGATGCGTACAAGAAGGTCACAGGAAAGCGGCGACTGGCAAAGCAGTACGAGTACCACAGTGGTCGCGTTTACCAGCCGTCGAACGACGTTTCGATGGAGAACGGTGAGAAGCCAGCGCGAGTTGGACAAGTACGGGCCGTGCAAGCACCAGCGCTGGATGCGTTGCCAACAGCATCGATGAGAGTACGAGGTGTGACGAAGTACGTTAAGCAGGATGCAGGAGCGCTATCCAGCGTCGTCGAGGAAGATTGGAAGGAGTTGAAAGTCGAGGCTCTAATTGTGAAAGGGGCTGCGAGCGAGTTCCTGCTCGGCGAAGACTGGATGCTACATAACGGCGTGACGATCGATTTCACGTCGTGTGAAATGAAGTGGTTTGACGATGAGAACAAGAAGGTCGTACCGTTCCGTTGCGTAGTGAGCAGTGATCAGCAGGAGAGAGCGGCGCGGGTGCGTCTAGTGATGACGCAGCAAGTACAGATGATGACCTGTCGAAACGTGGAGGTGGCAGTGGTAGTGCCAGAACGCACAGAGGGCTTGTTCATGCCGGCCTTCGGAGTAGCGCCGCACCTGTTGCTAGTTCCAACGGTGATGAAGGTCCCGAGCGTAAAGGTAGCGGTACCGGTGATGAATGTGCTCGAACATACGAAGAAGTTGCCGGTCCGTGACAAGTTGGACGCGTGGTCGCCGGCTACGGTCGACATGAAGGTGATGGAACTGTCTTGCGAACTGGAGAGGGACTGAGTCAAGCAATGGATTGATGAGGTGTCGAACCCGGACCAGGGCGAGTTGACCAACGAAGACGAGATCGACATCGGGCAAATGAGTACGGAGAATAAGGACCTCCTGATGCAGCTGTTGCGGAACTTCCCCAACCTCCTGGAGACGAGAAGTGGGTGCCCACCCATGACGATGTTGGACGTCGAGCACGAAACCCACACAGGCGCCGAGGCCCCGGTGAAGGTGTACACGCGCGCCAGGAGCAGCAGATTATTAACACCGAGGTGAAGAAGATGCTCAAGGATGGAGTGATCGAAAAGAGCATCGGCGAATGGGGGTTCCCCGTTGTTATCGTGCGCAAGAAGGATGGGTCAGTACGTTTTGCATCGATTATATGCAGTTGAACACCATAACAAAGAGGGACGTCTACCCGTTGCCGACTCTATGCACGACATTTCGCCGTTCAATCTGCTCGAGGATAGATGACACATGAGATAATTTGCATGGAACTCAGAGATTTACGAGCCTCGACCTACAGGCAGGTCCCGGTGGTGCGGGGAGACCGCGATAAGACAGGCTTTGTCACCAGAAAAGGCTTGTTCTGGTTTGTCAGGATGACATTCGTCCTGGCGAATGCGCCAGGCACCTTCCAAAGAATGACGGACGCCGTCCTGCGCGGTCTCACCTGGCAGAGTTGCAAGGTGTACCTGGACGACGCCATCGTGTTTTCGCGAGGAGGAGTAGCTCTGTAGGTTGTCGAGCTGGCGGTAGTACTAGAGAGACTTTCACGGGCAGGTTTGTCGCTCAAGACAAAGAAGTGTTCTTTCGCGGCAGAGAAGCTTGAGTATCTGTGTCACGAGCTGGACGGCGAGGGTGTGAGGCCGATTGCCAGTTTAGTGGGAGCGTGCGGAAGCCCCCGGTGCCAGGTGACACAACCGCAATCAAGAGCTTCGTGCACTTGGCGGGTTTCTATAAGAGATGTGTAGAGAACTTCGCGAGCAGGGCGTCCCCACTGACAAAGTCTTGACGCAGGACCAGGGTCAAGGTGAACAGCCAATAGCCTACGCGTCGAAGATAAACTCAATCACAGTACCAGTGGTTGATATCAGCAAAGGATCTGACGGGGCGACTGCATCGTTCGTCATTGCAGTTGCAGAAGTATGATTTTGAAGTGGTGCATCGTCCAGGAGCCAGTAATCACGTCGCTGACGCGTTATCGAGGGCACCGGTGACTACGGTGACGGGTGGAATGCAGAGTCGTGAGGGTCATCTAGAAGACGAGTTGGAGCGTGGTGGTGAGGGGCAACTCACTGACGAGGAGATTCGAAGCGTCAGGCGCAAGATACGATGGTGCAGACGCTAAAGGAGCGCGGGCGATACGGGAAACGCGAGGTCGAGTTAATGGTAGGGATTGTGGGGACGCCGGCGGGCGACGCGTGGTGCTGCCGACTGTTCTCTGGGTGTAAGTACTGAGGAAGTACCGTGACTCTATATTCGCATGTCATTTGCGCGTCCCGCAGACCTACGCAAAGAGTTCAGCGGCCTATTGGTGGCCAGATATGAGGAAACATGTACGACGATGGGTACAGGCATACCGTGACTGCGGTACCTGGAAGAGCAAGGCGAAAGAGGTCATTCTGGCGCCTCGATGCCAGGGAGCGGGCGAAGGAAGCGATCGGTGGGCTATTGACGTGGCTGGGCCCCTGCCGGTGACGAACAGTGGCAATCGTTACGTGGCTGCCGTGAAGTTCGCTACCCGCTACGCGGTAGTGGATACCGTACCCAACCATATCGCCAAGGACGTTGTAAGGTTCATCATGGAGAAGGTGGTCCTGGTGTATGGCCACATGCGGGAGCTTGTAAAGGATGGGACTCCAGAGCTCCATGGACAGGTAATCGACGCGCTGGTCGACCTGCTGCAGGCTAAGCAGCTGACGTCTATGCCTTACAGGCCGGCTCCGTTGGGACTGATGGAAACGTTCCACCGCTCCTGGAAAAATATGGTGGCAGTTTACGTAGCAGAGGCCCAGAACGACTGGGATCACTGGGTCCATTGCGCTACGTACGCGTACAACGGTGCGCGACACTCTGGTACGGGGTTCAGCCCTAATGCGCAGATGATGGGAAGGCGGCTACGTACCCCGAACGAGCTACTAAGAGAGAGCGGAGTGACGCAGATGGGAGCATTCGCCAACTACCATCGGGACTTGGCGAAGCACATGGAGATAGCGACAAGGGCCGCGAAGGAGGCGTTGGCAATGGATTAACAGAGGAGAGGACGTTTCTGCAACAAGCGTGCGAGGAGCAGCACGGTGTTCGACTCCGGAGACTTGACGTGGGTGTTCAGCCTGCCGAAGGGTAAAGGCATCACGAAGTTGGCCCACCAGTGGGTAGGCCCAGCAGACATTGATGGAGACGCCGGATTTGACAACTGGAGAGTGGTTCGCGAAGACACGGGTGAGCACATGGTGGTGCACAGCAGATTTTTGGTCACGAGCCACTGCCCTAGCGACTCGCTGGGGCACATGGCGGAGCGAATACTAGGAGAACTTGCAGCAGGGGACGGCAACGAAGCGATGCGGAACGGAGAAGATGAACACGACGACACTAGCGAGGTTCGAAGAGACGTTACTACGCGGGTGAACGGTACAGAGACGATGCAGGAGCAGCAGAGCACCGTCGGAAGGAGAAACGATGCGAGGGTGGTGGCTACCTTGCCGGCCGCACCGACAGTTATCGGAGAAGATGGAGCTTCACGAATAGCGGGATCTCCGACTACGCGGAAGCTCAGTGGAATGACGGTGCAACCAGGGACGCTAGTTCCATACGTGCCACGGAAGCAGAAGTGCGAGGCCGGCACGATCGCCGAAGAGGGTGATGAACAACCAGACAAGCGATGGCGACAAGACGGTCGTGCTTCCCGCGAAACGCGAGCCGTACGATGGTAAGCAGTGCGTGGCTAGCAGGAGCACGCAACCGAGGAGACAGTGGGTGCAGACGGTGATCGTAGGGGGTTCACGGCGGTGATGAAACCTCCAGTGCAACCGACCAGCTTGGCGATGGAGGTGCAACCGGAGCTATGGGAAGAGAAGTCGGGCGAGATAAACCAAAGGACAGCTGAAGTGGACATATTACGAGGGTGTGAAAGACCGCGCCGGCCTGTCCCGATGTCCACAATGTTGCAAGTGCCCACAGCAGGGCATATTCTGGAGTATGCGAATAGAAGAGTCCGGAACTACGCGGGCGGTATGTCCTCGAGCACGAAGTCGAGTACGGACCCAGGCCAGGACAACCCGCAGGTCGGAGATGGATTACGGCGGACCAATACGAGGAATTGTTGGACGCGGGCAAGATCGATCTCGGGGACGAGCTCGCGTCCGGGGATGGCGTGTAGGCGTCGGTCCCGTCGCTCGCCCAGGTTGAAGGCAAAGCGCGGGGAGGTGGTCGTCATTGACTTAACGAGCTAGCGGGTCGGTGACGTGGTGTGTGGTGTGGTGGCGAGGGGAAGTCAGCGGACTACTGCCACAGCGCAAAGGTCCGTGGAAGGTTGAAGTTGGTGATAGAAGGTCGCCAGCAGGAGAGACGACGGGGGCTGGAATACGGGAGGTGACTGGAGATGTAGGAGAGGCTACATCAGGAGCTGGGCCGAAGCCAGAAAGGACGGAGAAGCACGAATAGGGAGAAGTTCAAGGCGGCGTATTGAGAGTTAGTGTAGGCTTGTTTCATGTGAAACAAGCAGCCAACCACTATTGTGTTCGGGAACTGCGTTTGTATAGCGTTCTGCAGTGCGTCTTCAGAATCACATATAATTTCAGCAGGCTGAAGTTGTCGGTCGGTTCCTTGCGGAACGAAGTGTATCATGTTCCAGTATGCACTCTCGTCACGTGCGGTGCCCAACACATAGTACACGGGTACGAATACTCCGGAAGCAAGGTCATGGACCATTAAATGATACACTGTTGGTATCCATGTGGTACACAGCGAGCGATAGCATCCACAAACAGCGTAGTGCCATTGTAGTGTAGTAAGTTGACTAGAGCCGGGTGAGCCCAATCTAACAGGCGCTTGGGTTTGTTCATGTTGGCATGGTTGATGGACACGTAATGAAACTGAAAGAACGTAACGGCTTCATTTAGAGCAAGCGATAAAGGTGGAATTTCCACTGCTCTATGCACGTCGCCGCTGACGTGCTGGTTACACGCTCGATGTACGCGTCGGACAACGTGTAGTTCGGAAAGTCCACGTATGACATGTTGATTGTCGTCATCATAAAATTCACCGTGTACAGTTTCCCTATTTTGGCAAGCTGGTGTAGCAATTCGTTCGATAGCTAGTACGCCCACACGGTCTTCATCACTTCCAAGGCGTCAATTACACCGCTAGCTACAACGGCATTACTACACGTATGTGGGCGAACGCTGGAGTACCCCATAGTTGCAATAGTGTACTCTATAGTTCCACGACAGCCTTTGCGGAACTGGGAGCAGCGGTAGACGATCTTTCGTGAAGAACCCCAGGCCTTGGTGTGCTTGTAGCCGCGATAGTAGCATGTAGTTCGCTCCTCGCGTCTATTGGGCCGGGTGCCAATGCTCGGCATGCTTGATGCCACAAATGAGGTCAGTGGCAATATTTGGCCCGGTACCAACTTGCCCATGTTTGCTACGTCGCTCATCTTAAGAAGTGAGCTCGCTAACACTAACACCAATCCGTCACTACATGTACATGCTTTTAATTTTTCAGATCCTAATCTGGATCATGCAGACACATCTGTCAGTTCCATGGTTTGATCTGGTCCGTATTCAATCCATTCTGCATCTAACCAGAATCTTGAGTGGGACACTGCCCAAGTCAATCTTATTGTTTGTGAGCACTTGAGTGGACTGCGACTTGATCAAGTCATCAATCGCCATTTTTCACTGGTTTATCTATTGGAGTCCACGTTGTCATGGCGATACCCGTAAACTTCTGTCGTAGCTTGGAATTTTTTCTACTAGCTTGAACATTTTGTTGGTTCCCGTACAAATCCAGCTTTACTGAAGCAAGAACGGCGGTAGACTTCAGTTGAACTATCGCTTCTCCAATCAATGCATCTGCCATTTCAAGTTCTGATGCTAGTAGCTCCTTACTTATTACTCTGGCTGATGAAATTGACTAACACGAGTTATCCAATAGAATCCAAATTCCTTTCTTTCCTTGTGGATGCTTACCCGACTGAAAAAAAGTGATCCCCCTGCAATACTGAGGGTCCATCTGACGGTTGCATTGCTAGAAAATCTGCATAACATTGGGACACCGCGAAGGCTTGCTGACGGGTTGTGGGTCGAGACGACATACCTCGTATTACTGCTTGCGTTTGGAAATCAGTCGATTTCCAAAGCATTCGTTGCGCTTCCTGTGGAGTTTTCCGTTCATCTTCAAAATTCTCCTTGTTGCGGATCAGCCAAACGGTATACGGGGTACTCGTTGTCCAGATTCGCCAGATTATCTGTATTGCTCGGTCGTGAACCTCGTTCCAATCAGGAATGCTTCTTCCAGAAAATTTGGTTGAAGTGAAGGTGCTTCTCTGGAAGCTAGGTGCTCGACGAGAGAAGCCAACTGATCTCGGTGAAGATAGTGTCCTAACCAATGTACATCCAAACTTGTTTTACCCGGGAACAACTCCATAAAATATGTTCGGTCGTCTCTATCTGGGTTGGGCGATTACTGTGTGGGCAATTTCGCTGCGTCGCCCAGCCATCATGAAACATATTTAATGTTCTGTGTTGTCGCTGATCGGCTCCAGCAGCTGCTGCCAGCGAGGTTGAAGTTCGCAACCACCAGCGGCAGACGCGAACGTTTGAGTCTTCGCTGGCACGCAGCCTCCACGCAGAATCAGAGCAGAAGGTCGAGCAAGTGGTGAAGATAGGCAGAGGTTGTCCAGCAACTTACGCTTGAGCAACTCAATCGATTCCATCAGCAACAGGAAGCGTTGGCGTCCAAGACAGCGGAATACCTGCAGCAGCAGTACGATAATCAAGTCGAGCTGAACTCGAGACAGGCTGCCTTGAGCGCGCAGTTGGAGGAGCAACAAAAGGCTCTGTCGGTGCAATATGAGCTGATGCGGGAGGCCGCAGAAACTGTGGGGCACTAAGGCCGCCAGATCGAGGATCTGAAGGTGGGAGTGCTGTCACCAAGAGGCCAAAGCCGTTGGGGGTGGTTGCTCGGCGTGCGGGCAAGACCGGTCGCGAACCCGAAGGAGACGAGACGATGATGGGTAGTGACGCTGGTGAGACCAAACACGAGCCCTCCATCACTGTGGCTACGGGATCGAACATGCCTGTGCCGCCGGTGTACCGTGGGTCCACAAAGAAGGAGAAAAAAGCGTTCATAGATAGCTATCTAATCTACAAGCGTCGTGTGACGGCGCTCAACCTAGGTTCCCACGGCCGAGTCTTCATGATGCCACTAAGCGCTTGAATTGAGCACCGAACATTGGTGCGGATTTGTATGTACGAGATCGGCAAACCTGAGTCTGAGATCACGGAGGAGGACTGGAAGGCATACTTCTTGGCTGCGCGTCGCCCGGAGGTTCAGGATCATGCGCGGTTGGCGCAAGCCATGCGATCGCTGTCTATGAATACTACGCTTCCTGATGCTGAATCTCGAGTGATGAAGTTGTTGACCGATTTCAACAAGATACTGGACGCGCAGGATATGGACGATTTCCCCATGGAAGAGCCCAAAATGGCAGTGGAGTTCCTGTGTGCGGCGTTGAAGCCGCCAGCGTTGAAACGGGCTATCACTACGGAGTTGAAACGCAGGATCGATAAGGTAACAAAGAAGTCGATCAAGGTGTTCCTGGAATGGCTGAAGTCAAGGGTGTCTGCCTTCCTGATTTTTGAGTCATCTATCCAGCAGACGTCTGGGGGTAACCTAACGGCTCAACCTTCGCTTAAGCCGACGAACCTGCAACCGACGTCGCGTAAGCAGTCCCAGTTTTCATCGAAAAGAGGAACTGCATCAGGACAACCAGGGACAAGTAGTAGTGCGCCGACCAGTGCTGCTACCAAAACGGCGGACAACGCCAAGCCCCCTGTCACTGGAAAGCCGCTTTCGTCTGGTCAGACTCGTAAGTGTTTCAAATGCGGTGAATTGGCACATGGTGTGTTCCAGTGCCCCCTCGCAAGTGCAACTGAGGCGAAAGAATTGTACGAGAAGCATCGCAAAGCTGCCAAACTTGCATGTGCCGTAGAACTTGTAGAGAGTGAGGTTTCAGCACAACCATCATTCACAGCCGAGATGACAGTCGCGTCGCAAAAAAGCCCTCTGAGTTGCTGGGTTAATGGCGTCGTGGAGGAGCGGGCTAAACCGGACAGTGGAGCCGACGTCTCGGTGGTGACACCCCGTTTGCTTCACGAACTCACCACACATGGACAATGGTTGTCGATGAGAGACCTTACTGAGAGTGAGTTAATCGAAGGAATCACGTCGACACCGTTGGTGATCAAGCAGGAGGTTAAACTCGACCTTCGATTTGACACGGCTAATGGGCACTTGACGCTCAAGAATGTGATCTGTTGAGTTGTGACAGGTGGACTACCAGCAGGAATGGGCGACGTTTTGCTAAGCGAGAGCGTTATGGAACGCCTGGGATACAATGCTCAAGCTCTGTTGGACAAAGCCCGGGTGGAGAGTGGAGTCTATGACATGGACGACGACGTGGCGATGACTGGTGTACGCCACGTGTTAGCCTATTCTGCTGCAACCAAGAGTCCTGATCCTGCTCCGGAGGAGAGAGGTGCAGGCAGACGAAGAACAGCAGTGTTTCCCTGAAGTGGATGGGAAACACTCCCAAGAAGAAGCACTGGCGCTCGAATGGAGCATCTTGGAGACAAAAATTGGACGAGGCTTCGCAGCTTGGATGTAGTGCCGCTTTCCGAGCTGAGCTGGAATCAATTCTGTTCGAATATCGCAACGTTTTCCGCACCAAACATGGAAGAGATCCTCCTGTAGACATGCCACCTCTCAAGGTCACATTGAGATCTGACGCGGTGCCGGTGAAGTGCAAGGCCCGACGTTACCCGCCAGAGCAGCGTGCCTTCATAAAAAACATATTCAAGAATTGATTGACGCAGGACTTTGCTATATTAACCCTCATAGCAAGTGGTGCTCGCCACCATTGATAGTGAAGAAGTCTGTGCCTGGGGAAGTTCGTATGACGGTGGGTGTGCGTCGTGTGAACGCCCAAACACTACGTCTCCTTTGGCCAATGCCGACTCTCGAAGTCATCATGGACTATCTCGCTGGTTCCGAACTCTATTTCCTGCTGGATATTTTTAGGGCTATTGGCAATTTCTCTTGTCTCTCGAGTGCCAGGAGCTGCTCTTATTTCTTACCGACATGGGCATCTTCACACCGATCCGTGTGCTTATGGGAGGCTCCGACAGCATGGCGTACTGCCAAGCTACCGTCCAAGAGATGTTTGAGGAGTTTCTCTACAACGGACTGTTGAGCTGGCTGGATGATCTGCTAGGTTACGCGAAATCTGAGGAAGGTTTACTCAAGCTGCTCCGTGGTGTTCTGAAGATGTGCGCTACGAAAGGCTTAAAGATAAACCCGTCAAAGTGCTCATTTTTCAAAGAAGCCAAGTGGTGCGGTCGCGTAATTTCTAAACAGGGTGTCCGCCACGATCCTGGTCGAAGCACCGCCCTGCAGCAACTGAGCACACCGGCCACTGGTCAGGATCTGCAGCAGTTTGTGTGTGCACTGGGGTGGATGAGGATGTCCATCCCGGGCCACAACAAGCTCACTCAGCCGTTGGTGGACTTAATGGAGGTGGTGTACGAGGCAGCTGGGGGACGAACCCGTCGCAAAGTTACTCAAGTACAGCTTGTTGATGTGGGCTGGTCCGCAGTTCACAATGATTGTCTCCAAATATGTAAGCAAGCGCTTGGAAATGCAATTGAATTAGCACACGTTAAGCTCGACTATCGTCTTTCGGTGTTTACGGATGCGGTGTCGAGTTTTAACAGCGTTCCGAGACCATGGCCACCGAGCTAACGGTCAGGTCACAATTCGGGGAAAGATGACGATCTACCCTGATAGGTTATGACGCGCCGCTGACACTCTTGAGGCTCGGTCTGCCTAATATAAACCAGACCGAAGTCTCTAGAGTAGGAATAGTCCTTACCGAGGACTAGTTTAGGATATGTACCCATGTTAGATCCGGAACCTCGGTCGTCCCTATGTATAATCTGGGATAGCCTATAGGGGCAGTTTATATTTGAGATTTGTATGTACGACTAGGATTAGATTCTAGAAGGCCCTCAGGGCCACACATATTCAGAATAGAATTCGCAGTCTTCCCCCCAAGTGAAATAAGTCAAGTCTGTCTTCGGTAAGTGTAGCTAGCTTATCTTAGGGGCAGGATACGCTTAGTTGGGTGGATGGCTGTTGGTAGATCCGGAGTACAGTGAACTAAGGATCTATCGGGGTCAATCCAAGAGTTTGGTGTTAACCGAGAGATCGGAGGCGACTTAGAGTGTCGTTACGTGTGTATTTGGAGGTCTACGAGGCTTACTTATTTGTACCACTCACCGAGGTTTACCCTCGGTACCCCTGTATTAGGCTATAAACGCCGGTACCTTTCCACAGAAGGACTGCAGTGGGTTAGCGCGAGAGCGCCATATCGCATCCTAGTCCAAGCTCGTGACTAGGCGTGCAAATTAAGGGTTAACATACCACCGATCGGCATACTGAAGCGCTTACAACCGACCCGGTGTAAGGGATCGTTCCTGGACTTCAAGGTTAGATCCTACAATTGCTAACTTCTACAGGAAAGCAAGTGCTGTTGATGGGAACTCGTCCAACTAAGCGAGAATTTTATCGTGCCCTACACGACAGAGTGATTCGCACTGGGGCGCAGCCATTACGCAGGTGCCCGCAGATCACATGACTCGCATGTTATCCGAACAGCACCACGAGCCGCTAATGATTTTGAGCGGAACCTTTTCCGGATCGGCTCAGTCTTGGGCCATCGTGGAGAAGGAGGCGTACGCTATTATTGCAACCTGTCAACGGGCCGACTACTTGCTGCATCGCCCGGGCAGATTTATGTTGTACACGGATCATCGCAATCTTCGTTTTATCTTCAACCCTGAAAGCGTTCTCAATTCCGTGCCGAAGTACACTGCGGATAAGCTTCAGCGCAAAACGCTGTTGCTAATGGCCTACCACTACAACATTTGTGACATCGCCGGTGATGAAAATGTGTGGGCAGACTTGCTATCTCGGTGGGGTTCTGCGCTGCACAAGATCTGCGCTATTCGTCTCGTGCCTTACGAATACTCGCCGACGTTGAATGAGGATTTCATCTGGCCGACAGTGACAGAAATCGCTCAAACTCAGCGTGTCTCGCAGCAGCCAGACGATTTGGTGCTCAACTCGGACTCTCAAGGACTTCTACGTGTTGAAGGTGGTCCAATTTGGATTCCAGCAGACGCAGGATCACTACAGCTTCGCCTGTGTGTCATTGGACACTTTGGTGTTGGCGGACATCGCGGTTTACAGAGCACTCTATCGGCGATCTCTCATCGTTTTTGGTGGATGAGTATCGACGCTGATGTCGAGTACCGGTATTTTGTACGACGGTACTTGATTGCGTTAGTGTCGTCGGTGGTCCGCCTATGCCCCGACCTTTTGGGGAAGCCATGCATGCCGAACGACCGAATGAACTTATACACTGGGACTACCTGTTCATGGGTGCGTCGCCAGGCGACGAGAAGTATATTCTCGTGATCAAGGATGATGCGTCGAAATTCGTGTGGTTCTTCTCGGTAGCGGACGCTACTGCTGAAACTACCTACGTCCGCCTCATGGAATGGTTTGCGACTTTCGGTGTATGCCTGGCATGGGTTAGTGACCAAGGCACACACTTCAAGAATGAAGTAATCAAGGCATTGCAACATGCTTTGGGTGCCCATCATCACTTCAGAAAAAGACAACATTCTGGTACGATTATCCATCTCTTAAAGTCTGTCAGCACTCCATCTTCCTTCCAGATATCCTTGGCTTGTTGCAATTGAGTCGCTTGTGCCCATTTTGCTCAGCTCCCTTCCAACTTCTATCTTGTCAATTACATGCTGAATAGAGAATTTTGCGCAGGCTCTAAGGCGTTTGGATCGTGCCTTACGAATCGACTGTCGGATCTTCGAAGCTGCTGTTTGCAGGATTACCGAACAAGGGGTTGGGTGCAAAATAAGGTGTTATAGCGAACGCGAGTCCAGCCACTTTCTGCTCGAACAGAAGTTCTCCTGTATCCTTGTTGTAGGCCTGGTCAGGGTTGCGATCTACCAACTTCCATGGCCATCCCTTCGCGTTTTGCTTTATAACTTGCGGTTTGGAAGGTTCAGTCGCTATGATACTTCGCTCCGATACTCCATGCCACTCATACTGAATAGACCGCGGTGGTAAATTCCTCGGCAAAATAGGGGCTAACACAATTCGAAGAAATTTAAATGGTTCATATTCTGGTCATCCCAAAAATGGTCAACGCCCATTTCGGCACTGGTCAACAGATTTGGTCAAAAACCATTGGTTGACCAGTCCCGTCATTCGTCAAGTAGACATCCAGAGCTCCAAGACCTGCACGACCAGCTTCAGCATGCCCTCGCTGCACTCCCCATCATCGGTGTCAACCGTGGTGCTAACGCCCTCCTCATCTCCGGGTCCAGCAACTACTGGCGGTAGCCCTTCTAGGCGCAGCAGTTCAGGAGCTCCACTTTTCCCCGAGACAAATCGCTCCCACCCCTCAGTCCAGCGCGGCATAGACTCTTCACGGCACGCGAGCGTTCATCGCAGTCTTGAGAATCCACACGATTCTTGGCGTGAACGAAGATCGCGTCGAAGTCGCAGCCCTCCACGTGGTCGAAGCTCAACTCG
>NBNE01000637.1:0-19129 GCA_002215365.1 Phytophthora megakarya | reverse complement strand
GTATGATGTTTGGCGCACCACCAACGACGCTGTCGAGAACACTTCGCAAGGCAGAGCAGGCGTTATCCGAGGCCTTCATCGCGTACGCTCCAGCTCGGATATCTTGGCCATCACCGTCTCGCCAAGTTGAATTGGCGAAGCTAGTACAGGCCCGTGAGCCTGTCCTGAAGCACACCTTTGGGTTCATCGACGGGAAAAATCTAAGGGTACGAATAATGATTCCATTAGCATGGAGACTGACCATCTACTCTTGTGAATATTTCTAGGTCCAACAGCCGTCTAATGCTGATCTCCAAAACGCTATGTACAATGGATGGTTACATACTGTTTTTGTGACTGGCACTATTTGCTTTGCTGCAGATGGATGTATAATTTGGAGTAAACACAACTGTCCGGGGTCTTGGAACGACTCGGACACTTCACTCGGATTTCGAACCAAGCTACTCGACCCAGCCTTTTGCCCTGATCCTCGGATGAACGTCGTGTCTGACTCTGCATTTCCCTGTTCGACAGTTATGACCGGGCGGATTCTTACCCCTCTCAAGGATGGCGAGTTGGAGCGGACCATTCCATCGCTAAGACAATCGGCACGAATTAGGCACAACGCCGTAATTTCTGTGCGTCAAGCTGCCGAGTGGGGAATGGGGAGCGTTGAAAAGGTGTACCACCGACTGTTTCTCGCCCTGCCGTACGACCCAAAGTTGCGAGGTCTAAGGATCAATAACCTGTTTCGGATGGCAAACTACCGCGTGCGCACAGTGGGGATTTCCCAAATCCGCACAACATTTGCTGGTGATATGGAAGTTCCGGCGTCACTACGACTGTAGGTCAAGCTAATTGTGAAATGAACAAGCCATTAGGTTATACAACCTATCTTCAGTATGAACATGTAGGTTTGCTTTGATGTAGCTCACTAATGCCAGCAGTCTCCATCGCAAGCATCCAACCTTCAGACACTAGTCATTCTTCGACAACGTCTTGATCAGCAGAAGCATCTCTTGCATGCGCTCACGCGCTTCTTCACGGTCCCGACGAGCACGATCCTCCATCTCAAGTCTCTCTTGACGACGGCGTTCTTCTGCTTCAGCTTTCTCTGCAGCTAAGCGAGCCTCCGTACTGGCCCTTTCCTCGCGGCGACGCTGCTCTTCCTCCTCGCGACGAGCCTCGGCCTTCCGTTCATTTTCTTCTCGCAGTAGAAGAATAGTTTCGAATAGACTAGTGTTGCTGGTCGTATGCTCAATATTGGTCAGCTTCTTCTTGAGAGCTGTCGTGGCCTTCATGGCACGAATCCGCTTTGCTTTCGCATAGCTAGCCTCCACCGTGTCAGCATCCTCTTCACGAACACGCTTAGCTGCTACGGTGTCGCGAAACGCGTACAGATCATCCCCTCCGAGACGGTTCGAGTAGCTGAGAAGACCCTTGTACTTCTTCGCCTCCTTGTCGTCGCGACTTCCAGGGACATGTACGCGCTTTGACTGCTGACGTAGCACTGGTGCCTTTACATTTGAGCGCGTAGGTCGTGCTGTCAGCTGGCGTAGTGGTGCCGCAGTGTCTTCAGCTTCATCACGCACCAATGGAGAAGCAAGTAATTCTTGGAATGTGCCTTGGTTTGCAGTGAAGAAGATACTTTCTTCGTCATCACCGGGTGGGTCTGCGCCATCGGTATCTGCAACGCTTACTCCGACATCAGTGGTGTCACCAGGCTCTCCTCTCTCCTCGTCGAGAAAATCAGGATCAAAGCTAAAATCTGGAATCATAGGCTTGGCCTCATCAACGTCAGCCTCGTCGTCCATCTCAAGAACGCTGGCCTTGTCTTCAATTGCTTGCTTGACCTCTTTTGCCTTCCTAATGAGAGGTGGCATGTCCCCGGTGCCGGTTGGCTTTCGGGTTCCGTAGAGGTTTTTAAACTTACGACGTAAACTCTCTACGTCCCGCTCACAGGTCCCTCGAGCTCGATTGGTGTTGAAAGACATGGCTACTCGCTCCCATTCCGCCTTGCCGAGCGGTAACACGGTGTTCAGGAGGTCCAGAAGCCTTTCAATGTCTTCCATCGAGTAATTCTGGCTTCCAGAATGCTTGGCCATTTTGATGAGGATGAAGGAGTGGAGATAATCCCTTAAAGCGGAGGTGTTGTTGATGCTTGGCAAAATCCAAAGTGAAGACGGTCAACACATGCCAGTAGACCGTGCCAACACGTCTGGTTTCCAAAAGAACCGCGAAATTTGGGCGCCAAAGTTGTGCTGTGCGCGAAATCCGCATTGATCTTGAACGTGAAGAATTCGAAGCGTCGTTTCGTGTCGATTGGCGCCAAAATGCTCGTACTTCACCGTCGAGTTAGAAAACTGCAACAACGGACTTTGATAAAGAACATACCTGCATGTTAAAACCCTTAGTCCTTCTTGACTTCTGAGTAGTGTATCAGAAGCATGCACATGACCCATTTCCACAATCGAAGTCCTTTCGCACAACTACATTCCTCTTATGGATCTGGGGCATCTTGAATATCACGGTGGCGGCATCCCTTCTGGTGACAGCGGCAAACAAATCATAGATCATCACCGTAATCGACTGTCACCTCTTCTCCGGCTCGAATCTCGTGTGTAGTCGCTACCACCACGGTGGTGCGACGGCCGTTTGACACCTCCACGAACTTGGCTACTGGTGTACACGAGTGATTCACAAATCTCATGAGGCCACCCATATTCTCAGCATTTATCGCGACTCGAACGGGGTAACTTGGTCTTTCCGGTCTCTGCTTCATGACAAGACGATAACCTCCGTTGCGTGGACGTCCATTGCGAGCCATAGAGACGTGCTCCAGCTCCCCTAGGTACTGCCCCAATACCTCTCCAGCCTCGATGGTCTCAGCAGCAACAACTCCAAGAGAATGTGTCCTCAGGTTTCTTCCCAAGTATACCTTATTTGACTCCACCAATCCATTGCCACATTCGCCATCATAAGGGCAACAATTAATGTTACAGTACAAGTCCCTGAGAGAGTTCGGGCAGGTATCAACGCGACACGGAGACGAACACCCACACGAACCGTGATGCTGTACTGCAGGAAACACTGTAGCAAGAGGGTTGAATTGGTCCCGTAAGTGCGCCACGTTGTGTGGCCATCGAGCAGGAACGAATGTATCATCTTCGAAGTTGGTTGGCCGGCGTTCAGCTGGTTTAATCTTTGCAGTGCCCATTGAACCCCTTGGGTTGATGAAGCGATTGTTTCGGTTCTCAAATGTTGGGCGATGCTTCGGGTATGGTGTCGCATGCGTCTGACGAGTCTGGCGTTTCTCTTCACGATTCTTCTTCGACGTCATACTTGGCTTTTTCCGCGGTGGCGGCTCGAGTAGCACAGGAGACGAAGTAGTGGGGCTTGCAAACAGGCTGTCTGGGAGCGGCGGTGATGCGCGCCCCGACTTGATCCGAGGCTCCTCTGGACTTGGATCTGGATCTACCGTGACTTTGCTGGGCGAAAACCACAAAGGGCTTGACGAAGCTGAGTCCACTCGAAAGCTGTCAGAATCGGAACCACCGCAGCCCTTGAGTTGGCTGCGAACGTTGGGAGATGTGTTCTCGTCGTCACTGGATGACGAGTCGAAGACGCAGTGTCGTTTCCAGCGGAACGCCGAGTACGCCGATCGGACCATCCTTCCTGCGTGTTGTTATACACGGACGTATTAGTTGGCGAATAGTACTAATACTTAATGATCACGCACACGTACCAAATGTTGTCGACTTGTCTCCTTCTGGGGCAGATTTGGAAGTGAGCGTCTCTTTAAGTTGGCGCAAATTAGCGATATGACGTGACATAAGTGCAAGAGTGATGGTCTGCATAAACTATACAAATTTCAATACAAACCTTTATTATGGCTACATATCATAAAGCTAGGGGAAGGGCTGTTTATTGAGACGTAAATCTCGTCTCACGAGATTTATGATTGACATAAGAGGTGGCATATGCGCTGTAACTATGCTACCCCGTTATGCTATTTGTGGCAGGCGTCCATTGTTTTATTCCACCATGGGCACAGCATAAACCCTTTAAGTGGGCCCACTTTGAGCAGCCCGGTTGTGAACATTGTTTCACTCCACCATGGGCACAACACAAACCCATTCTCTTGGCGCGGTTAAGGCAACCTGGCTGTGAGCAGTGACTCCCACCACCATGTTCAAAGCACAAACCCTTCGATATGATCCACTTAAAGCAGCCTGAGTACGAGCAGCGAGGCGCACTAGTAGTACCGTGCTCACCGCACAAGCCCTTTGATTTGGCGTACTTAAAGCAGCCAGGTTGTGAACATTGATTCCCTCCACCGTGGGCGCGGCATAACCCATTAGATATGACCCACTTCGAGCAGCCTGGATATGAGCAGCAATTCCTACCACCGTGCGCAGAGCACAGACCTCTTAATTTGATTGGCGCGTCACATCCTTGATACGAACAGGTTCTTCCACAGTGCTGATGGCATTTTCCTCGATACCGAGCACCTTTTTGGCACCCAACGTGTGAGCATCGCTTGCGCTTGCGTGCACCTGAAGCAGACGCCTCGACTGGAGCTTTTAAATCCATATTATGCATACTTTCGTCTGGGTCCTTGTTTGCCCCCGCCACTTCCGGTTCATTCTTGTCGTCACAAAAGTATTCATCATTCAAGAGACGCAAGTCTTCGACAATGGGCATCACCACACCATCTGATGCGAGGGTTGCTGCGTTGTTGCCGAACAAGAAGAGATTAACACTTGCATCTTCCAGTGAATTGCGGCGCTTGGAGCCTTCGCGTAGATGCTCATTTGTCCGCATTGTCCGCAAATGTTCGTATGTCTTATTACATACAGGAATGCTTCAATGCCAATGGATCTTCAGCTTTATTTATAATCCAAAGGATTTTGTATTTTAGTCCTGGTTCATTTTCACCAACCCAAATTATCATCAGCAACATGAAATTTATCACAGCACATATCTATCAACAACCGCCTTCGATGCTCCATGGTATTAGCTAAATCCCCATGGAGGGTTGCTATTAATACCACATGCTACATATCTGATAGCTTTGTTAGCCAAGCAATGCTAGGGACTCACCACGATGGTTGTTCTACCAGCACTACCGGGGGTATCCAAGTAGTAATCTACATGGAAATGAAAAGGTCGTAATCTTCATGGAAACGAAGCTGTCCCATCGCATTGATGGTCTTGTACTGGAGCTTCCGAGGCTGATCCAAGCTTTGAGCTGATCGACAAGATAACCAACTGACTTGAAAGCACATAACCTCATTCACAAATTCACATTTCACATCCAACATCTCCGTGGTCGAATTTCCAGATGCAGTTCATCTTTGCGTTTGGGTTGTTGCTATCCATCGCACACGCTACTGCAAACAACTTGACTTTGAAAGACTCGCTCGATGGCTGGCATCCTTGTGCCGTATACACTTTCGCCGAAGAAGGAACTTCCAGTGGCACAGCGGAATGTGCGATCTACACTGCTCCGTTGTGTTACCCGGGGGTTTGTGATACGCCCATTTCCGGCGATAAGACAATGGACATTTTCGTGAAGCGCATGCCCGCGACAACAGAAAACACGGATACTGCAACGAATATTTGGCTCGTAGCGGGTGGCCCAGGAGCTGCATCATCGTCCAGTAAGTGTTATGTGCTGCATACGTGTTCGACTCTTCTAATTCTGTGCTTGTCATGTCCTTGGATGGATAGTGGAGTTTATGATGGTGGATTTCCACGCCAGGTTGAACGGAACCGTGAATGTGTACTCGATGGACCACCGCGGTACTGGACGTAGTACAATGCTCGATTGTGCCGCCTCGCAGGCCACCACCACAGGATCTACTCGCAGAAATGACATTGATGTTACCGAAGTGGCAGCATGTGCCAAAGCTTTGGGACGAAAGTACAACAACCTCGCGGCGTTCTCGATAACAAGTGCCGCAACTGACGTGAAAAACTTCATCTCGGAGTACTCGAACGGAGCTAATACGATCGTGTATGGTGTGAGTTACGGTAGCACGTTAGTAGAACGTCTCATGCACCTTGATCCACCCACAGTTACGGGGTATGTTCTGGATGGAATTGCTACGACTACCAACACTTCACCTGCTAAATTCTCTTTTTTCTCTACATGGGAAACTGATTTTGGTGAAGTTGGGGATTATTTTTTGAGTCTCTGCGCCCAAGACAGTGGATGCAGCTCTCATTTCAATCAAAAAAGTCTGTCGGATTCGCTTCAAGATCTACTCACTCAATTCGATAATGAGCCAAATTCGACGTGTGCTTCTCTATTCAGCACTCAAACCAGTGACTGGGGTACTGATGCACCATCGTTTAAGTTACGCAAAGCATTGGGCTCAATTTTCAACAGTTTAAAAAAGCGCACCCTCATTGCACCACTCGTTTACAGATTACAGCGCTGTACATCCAACGATGTTGATGTTGTTACGAATTTTCTCGAAAGGCTGAAAGAGGATGAAGTATATAGCACCCCAAGCAAGACATACTACTATTCATACCCGCTCCAATACCTCATTATGTTCTCGGAAATGTGGGAATCACCTGGACCGTCGGTTGCTGAGATGAACGCGCGATTTGAGAATGTCAAGCTTTCTGATGGGGAAGTTTATTATCAAGCTCCGCTGTATTGTGCATTCTCGAAGGAGAAATCTCCTGCATGTGACGAATTGGGTGTGGGTGACTACGATGCCAGCGCCATTTCCTACGAGCACGACCAATACTGGAACAAAAGTACCACAATTCCGAGCAACGCCAGCGTATTGCTGCTGAGTAGCAAACTGGACGCTAAGACCCCACACAAATATGCTGAGTATTTGTTGGATGCGTTGGAAGGGGATAACAAGGAGTTGATCTCTTTCCAGCACGTAGTTCATGGTGCACTTACGTGGAGCTTTTTGGACGAACAAGACTTCGCGAGTGAAACCTGTGGCATGAAAATATTTTTGTCCTATGTGCGCAGTGGAGCCGATCTGGCAGCTCTAAACAAATCGTGCCTTGATGAAATGCCTCCTTTGAACTGGACGACGCCGATCGATTATCGAAACATTTATTTGCGTTTTTTGGACGAACAAGACTTCGCGAGTGAAACCTGTGGCATGAAAATAGTTTTGTCCTATGTGCGCAGTGGAGCCGATCTGGCAGCTCTAAACAAGTCGTGCCTCGATGAAATGCCTCCTTTGAACTGGACCACGCCAATCGATTATCGAAACATTTATTTGCGGGTGATCGATCCTTACGACGGCATTTACAACGTGAGTTTATCCGCTTAGACAATACGACGAGCACATCGCCGTAGAGATTAACCCATGTATCATGTTGGCTGTATCTGAATGAATACACGGATACTTGCAAGTTCGGATTAAATTTGCAAGTATGTGGCGCAAAATGAAAATCGAATTCAGACATTATAGAGGTTTCACATTCACACTCACCCATAACGTACACTCAGAGTACATCCGAACAGAACATCATTTGCTAGGTTCGTACTACAGCTCTCAATACAGTACTTCTTGGCTGTACACAACGCTAATGTTTTCATAATGTCTTTTCCAGCTGCGAATTTGATGACGTTCGTTGCTATCTACTGTCCACTCGATCACCCTTGCACGTCGTGAAAAATCGGGTGCCCCATACGAAACCAATACCGCCTCCGTAGCAAAGTTGCACGCCAGCGACAAGACAACAATATTCATTCATGTGGTCATGTCATATAGTTCGAAGAGTTAGAGTATGCGTGCACTTTTCTATTGAATACATCGGCGTTATACATGTACAAGGGTACTTGTCCCCACACACTTTTGAGTCAATTGCTACCTTTTCCAATAAACGTGTGCTTCTGATGGTCGTTTATCCACGTCCACCCGGCCAACTACGCAGGTACTGTACCTACCTGCTAAACCATGCACTAAGCTTGCTATACTACTCCGTCTCCATGACTCCTGCAATATACTCTGCTCTACTATGAAGCTCGACCCGCTGTTCGTTTCGAGTGACTTCCCGTACCTACCATCAATAAGTCATGGACTGAAGTTGTCATAACCACAACTTGTGATAAATTTCACTCTCTTGCTTCACAATTGGGTTCACGACAGTACAAGATTGGGATAGTTAGGGAACAATTGGAAGTAAAGTTGAGGCTTTCCATGTGGAAAGACTCTCCTTTTCGAACACTAACTGTGGTTTAGTGTACAGTATCCATACCTACAATGCGCTGTGCCAGAATGCAAATCTCAAAGTCCACGATGTGTGTACCACGGGCACTTCGATCATCTCCCGGTGAGTGAATATCTAATACAGTATCCACCTGCACATACTGTAGAAGACTTCGAAGCGTTGAGCAGGATAATACTACGTATTTTAATTCGAGGATTGGAAGATGGTCTGGTCCTCACGACTCACCAGTCAATTGCTTTATCGCCAAATTGCGGTCTGCTACAATAGATGACTTGAACTGTTATTATCTGTAGCAACTTTCGTAAGACTTGACGAATTTCTACAATCCTATACTAATTAGTATTACTAACGGGGTGAAGACTTCGGTATCCATAAGTGGGGTGATAACGAGTACAGACGAAGCACATGTCCTTGCACTGTTCGCTCTGCTCAATTTTAGGATCGACACCGTAACTTTGAGGCAGGACCATGCGAAAACAACAAGAGGATATGCTCCATTTGCTTCCCAAAAGCCAGTTGGCGATGTCTTCTTCGGACAGCATTACAGTGCTTTGCTCACAGAATGGCGATCAGTTTTCAATTCGCCAAAGCGTCACAAAGTGTCAAGTTTCGTGATGAAGATAAGCAAACTCTTCAAGCTTATAATCGTCAGTGCGACTATTGTAAATGCGTTGGCTGTTTCTACGAGGCAAGAGCAGCAACAAGATCAAGAACTGGAATCATCATCTTCATTATCGTCGTCCTCGTCCGGCGATGGTTCTGGGTTCTCTGGTAGTGGTAGCCTGTTTAATTCCACTTCGGGGTCGCAGGATGTGGATGTAGGCTCTCCAACTAGCAGTGATTCCTTGGAGGATGTTGTCGACGATTCCGACTCTGACGCAGATTCGCAGGGGTCTACCACTAGTGAAGTCGGCAGCTCGTCGGAAGCGACTACATCGTCGAGTTCGGAATTGTTATCTGCGTCAGGTTCCAGCAACGAATATGTCTCCTCGGGAGATGGTGCGGTCGACAAGGGTACGACATCTTCATCTGATGCCGGTGGATCTGTGTCCTCTGCTACCGGTGGTGGTGGCCGGGACAGTCTTGTCGACTCCGGTTCGGGATCGCAGGGTGAAACCAATATTGAGAGTGCTGGTGGATCGTGGATAGACATTCTCGACGATTCTGAGTCGGACGCAGGCTCAGAGGAATCTGCAAGTGGTAATGAAAAGGGCAGCTCGTCGGAAGCAGCATCGACTACGGCATCAATGTCAGCACCAAGTTCTAGCGACGCTAGTGCTGCGATCTCATCGGTTAGTAGTAGTATTGCCGACTCCACGTCAGGATCGAAAGCTGCACGTCCTACCAAGGCTACCGGTGGAAGTGGCACGGAGTCTACAGAGGACTCTGCAGCTACTGATGAAGATGGCAGCTCATCGGATGCGCCCACAAAAACCAAAAAGACCACTGCTCCCGGCGCGGAGACTTCGTCGGATTTGTCTTCATTTGCGTCAGGTTCTACTTCGTCAACTGGAGCTTTGTCTTCAGCGTCAGATTCTGGTGATGCTAACGGATCTATGCCTACTGGTAGCATCGATCTTGGCAAAGAGAGTTTGGTCGATTCCGAGTCTGGATCACAGGATGAAACCTCGTCCAATGGTGTCATCGACGATTCCGAGTCCGATGCAAATTCCAGTGAGTCTTCAACCAGTGAAATCGGCAGTTCGTCGGACACGACTGCCGCAACACCATCGTCAGGTTCTAGTAGTGAATCTGTTTCGTCCAGCAGCGATAAGGTTGACCAGAGTACGGCTTCAGATGAGTCTTCAAGCATTGACATCGGTAGTTCGTCGGAAGCGCCGACCACAGCCAATTCGTCATCAGAAGCTGAATCAACTGCATCGTCGGGTACGTCTTCAACAGCAGTCTCAGACACTAGCGATGGCTCAGATGAGTCTTCAGCCAGTGAAGCTGGTAGTTCATCGGAAGCGCCGACCACAGCCAATTCGTCATCAGAAGCTGAATCAACTGCATCGTCGGGTACGTCTTCAACAGCAGTCTCAGACACTAGCGATGGCTCAGATGAGTCTTCAGCCAGTGAAGCCGGTAGTTCATCGGAAGCGGCTCAGATGAGTCTTCAGCCAGTGAAGCCGGTAGTTCATCGGAAGCTCCGACACCAACTTCATCTTCACCAGAAGCCGAATCGACGGCATCGTCGGGTTCAAGCGGTAAATCTCCAAGCAGTGAAGTCGGCAGTTCGTCGGAAGTGCAGACCGCAACTTCATCTTCATTGGAAGCCGATTCAACTGTATCATCGGGTATTGCTTCAGCGCCAGGGTCAGGTTCTAGTAGTAAATCAATCTCCTCCGGCAGCGATGAGGTTGACCAGAGTTCGCCTTCATTGGCGACGTCCGGTTCTGATGACATTTCAGCGAGTGAAATCGGAAGTTCATCGGGCGAAACTTCATCTTCATTAGAAGCTGAATCGACTACATCGTCGGACACGGCCTCCATATTGGGGTCAGGTTCTGGTGATGCTAGTGGATCTATGTCCTCTAGTAGCGCTGATGTTAGCCAGGGCAGTACCAGGGGGTCACTGGGTGGCAGTGCTGTCGATGGAAACAGCACCTCACCTGGGACGGAGGCTCCTGCTCCCACACCACCACCACCACCGACTCCAGCCCCTACACCATCGACACCTTCCATCTCTTTTGAAGACTCGGTCCAGCTAAGTGCAAGTTTCGGCGGCCCTCATGGAAACGAGTTTTCAGATGAAGCAGCAGCAACTTCAGGGCAAACCATCGGGTCCATTACGATTCGAGCTGGTGAGCGTATCGATGGTGTTGCACTTGAGGTCAAAGCACCAATTGCGACAACATTCGGCCATGGTGGAGGCGGTGGCGACCCGAAGACTCTCACACTTGGTGCTGGCGAGTACATTACGTCGATGGAAGCTCACTGGGGCGAGAAGAAAGGTCACACCCGTATTTTCTACTTGAGCTTTACTACGAGTGCGGGCAACTCGATTGCAGCAGGATCCATGACAAATGACAAAAATTCAGTGACGGCACCACCAGGCTTTCAGCTGGGAGGATTTTTTGGTCGTGCTGGTGATGAAATTGACCTCATCGGTGCGATTTGGACGAGTATTGAGGTGGTTACAAGGGCCCCAGACGCAGCACCGGAGCCTTGGGTGGAGAAGATCATCAATCACGATGGAGTCGTACCATTCAAACAACCCGAACCTGTAACAATATCCGAAAAGGCTGCCATCAAGTTCAAACCCCAGCTTCACATTGGCAATGGTTGCCATGCATACCCTGCTGTGAACATTTTTGGCCAAACTAGTGGTGGACTCAAGACCACCGGGGCACCCAGTGCGGGTTGCAAAGGGTCTGGTTGGGGTTCCCAGGTGTACGGTCGTTCGACTTGGTTCAATGACGTCTGGGCCATTATGTACTCGTGGTATTTCCCCAAGGACTCTCCATCTACTGGTCTGGGACATCGCCACGACTGGGAACACGTTATTGTTTGGATCGACAATCCCGATGTCCCTGAACCGAAGATTTTAGGAGTCACACCGTCAGCACATAGTGGCTATTCATCACAAGTTCCTCCTAATGCGGACAAGGTCGACGGCACCAGTGTAAAGGTTATTTACGAAAGTAAATGGCCGATCAACCACGCACTGGAAAGTACCAGTCTAGGTGGTGACTTCCAAGATCTCATCATGTGGGAGCAAATGTCGGATGCGGCTCGGCTGGGGCTGCAGAACACAGCCTTCGGTAAAGCCAATGTGCCGATGAAAGATGGCAACTTCGAATCGAAACTCGACAAGGCCTGGCCGTTTGGCCAAAAGACAAAGCAGGGGTAGTTAAGTGTCTCCAGTTTTGTTAAATTCAAGCGTTCATTTTCATAAAATCCTGTCGCGAATACCCGGGGTGTATTGAAAGAGGAAAGTTTATTGGTGAGGGAAAGCGAACGGATATTTGGCCACGGAAGGATACTACCTTACACATGCAGTCGGGGACGCGTGCCAGTACCCGTTAAAGTCCCGTGGAGGTCACCCAGACCTTGTAGTTCTTTCACACTCCCATCGGTAACCACCGAGGTGTGCGCTCAACTCCACCTTGGGCCAGCGGCACGGGTTCCGACATGACCACAACTTCAACAACTTCAACCGAGGTCGTAATTGGCGACAAATCCCTAGCTTCGTACAATCCGTTGTGCTTCGAAGTACGACAGGAAACACATTCCGTATGTTTTCCTGGAAGTGATGAAATGATGAATATCAAATCCGTAGGAGTCCTACCGTAGGAGTCCTACGCCTTAGGCAGCCTACGCCTACTATGTAGGCTACAGGTACAGGTTTAGGACATCGAAATGAACAAGTACGGAATCGGTCATGGTTCGCCAAATTGAGTGCTGAAAGTCAAAGATGAAATTACCATTTGACGTTCGTGCAATGCTTGCTGTGCTAACTCGTCGTTAGTATGCAACTAGTGAAGTGAATTGATCAATAGGACTCCAAATCTGACCAGCATAATAAGCACGGACACCAAGTCCACTACATCATCGCCCTTTGTACCAAAGCCTCGTACTGCTGACCCGTATATACTCCTGCAACTACAACCACGCTCACGCTGCTTCTCGTCACAACCGTAATTGTAGTAACCTTTGTTTATATATTCTGCTACACAAACTACCCATCGCGCTGAGCCCTTCGTCGAGCCCTTGTGCTTGTTACGCCGCAGCGCCTTACTCATCCTTCCTGCACCCGCGGGTCCTAGAGACGCACCATACTTGCACACTTCACGAAATACAGTGACTTTAGAGGTGAATGTGCACGTTGATGCGACTGAAACGTGGATTGTAGAACTTCCAGAGAGTCTCAAGCATGAATTCTCGCTGGAAGAGCTCGAGCAAGGTTTCTACACGATATAGAGGTCTTCAGCAGATTTGTTCCAGTTCCAAACCTCAGTTGAAATTCCGGTTGAGGCAAGCATATGTCATAAAACCTGCGCAAAATTATAATGAGTGTATTCCCGATCGAGAGGTTCTAGCAGCTGGATGAGTGTGCGGTAAGAATAGCAACGAAGCAGAGTGGGGCAAGGCGAATTTCATCGCACGATATCGCTCTAACTATATATATCAACGGTATATATATGTTCCTCGAGATAAGAGTACCGCAGGTAATGTTACTCGGCTTTGCCCGTTCAAATATATTATGATGATGTCACAATAGAACCCCATAATGGGGTCATCGCTTATTTTTAGCAGATCGTAGGTATAAATTATTATGGACATGTGACCCGTAAAATTTATTAAACTAACCGTAAATTTTAGCTGGTAATTTCGGTCCAGCCGAAATAAACGGAATACTTTTCGGTTTGGCCTCAGGTTTAGGTAAAACAAATCATACATGTATGATAGAAACGGAAAAAGTGTAAAGACCTCTATTCTGTAATCGGTCAAGATGGCGAGTCTAACTGGTGGTGACGATTTTGACACAAGTTTTTCAGTGTTTTCTCCGTACGGAACACTAGGGTCACTAAGTTTCTAAACTTAATAGAGAGACTTCGTAGCAATTCTTCACCCTCACATTTAACTAATTTCTCCCAATGTATGTCCCTTTTCCGCCCACACAATGTTTTAACCTCAGTGAATTCATTCCCTATCAAAATTTATCCAAATTATAAATCATACAGCACAATATGAGCGATGTTTTACTCTGTATCATACATTATAAGCATTTAACTTGATTAAAATATATGTTTAAGTCTTCCGGTTTATGCATTGCAAGCCGATTTCAAGGAGTGGTGCATTTGACGCTGCGAAAACATTGAGATCTTCCTGACAGGCGCCATGTATTCTAGCTTTCATTGGTCTAGAATGATCAGTAACGATAGGCGTTCTGTCGCAGAAACTCTAAATGCAAGTATCCTCTTTACGCGCATTTCACTTAATCTGGCGCCGAAATAACTGGCTCCAAAATGACTGGTGCCTGCCGGAAGCGCGGAAACGAGTGCTACGTGTTTGCTCATCAACATTTCGGCCAAGTTATATACTAGTCTTCTTCACTTCCTTTTAGTCTAGAACTGGTTGATGGGCCATGCACGTGCAACGAATCAAAACACTAGCAAAACAATAAGCAAATTTGATATGACCTCAGAAGCTTAATGTGCTGAAAAACTACTCATCTTGCTCTTCTGGAAGATCGCTGCGTTTCCGTTTGCGGAATCGGATGCGCTTCTTTAGCTGGACTAAAATGGCGGTGCCGTTCACCCAGGTATCGTGTGATGCCTCGGGCTTCATGGCTTGGCGTACAACTCGTGGTACCTTCACTCGGCTGAAGTTTCATCGAGCGTTTGTTTCATCAGTGTTGAGGCATCTGAACCACTGGCCGTTTCCCAAGTCGATCGTCGTGCTCGATAACGCTCGTATACACATGTACTCTGAGCTAGAGGCTGCGATCCACTCGTGCAGCGCAGTACTGTTGTTTCTCCCACCGTACTGTCCCCTGTTTAACCCTATAGTGGTTTTGTTTGGACAGCTTAAGCGGTGGCAGGCGCGTCATGCGAATCTAGCGTTTGGATTGTACCCGGAGAAGGTTCTGGAGGTTGCGATGCGTGCCTGTACAAGACAGGAACCTAGCGGTGGAACTACGCTATTTAGACATTGTGGATACGGTAATGGCGGCTTAGAGGAATCTGTGTTTGATCGAGATCTGGAGCGGTTCCATTAGAATCCGCGGGGAGGCGGAAGGGAGGAGGGTGGGTGTCGTTCCCGAGCGTAGCGAGGACAAATCGAATGTATAAACATGCATGCTGCATTAAGTTAGTCGCTCATGTGATCTCTATCGCTCATGTCTTCGCTGGGTTCTTTTGGTGGCTCAAATCTTGAAAACACTCCTTCGGTCAATAGGTTATGGACAGGAAGTCCGAGAGCAGCACGGAGTTCACTCAGTTGTAGATCCGAAGAGCCATTCAGTTGTACGGTAAGTGTTCTGACTTGAGGATCCGAATGAACTGGTTGGTGTTCCGCACGGATGGAGTCAAGATGCTGCATCGGTCTGAATGTAGCGTTTGTAGGTAAAGATGGCTCAGTTCCATCAGGTTGGCTTGCATGCGTAGTTTCCCAGTACGAACAAGCTATTGTGCCAACACTGATATCAGAACGCTCTAATAGATAGCTGTCTATGGATCGAGCAGCCTCCTCAACCCTACCAGAGGTTGCTCGACGAATGCCAACACCGTTCGAGCCTCTATCTGCAAAAACGAATAGTTCAAGTGTGAATGGGCCCGTAGTTTTCTTGCGCTTGTTATAGTGGCTCTTCGCCACCTCCACGTTGTGTCTCCAGTTACTTGTTGAGACAGCCACCCATTCCGCTTGTTTTGCACCTAGACTTGCCTTTAAGTAGATGGTAGTGTCGGTCTGGATAGGTTTCGCCTTGTAGGTCTGAAGAACTGGAACTACAATCTTCTCCACCTCTCTTCGAATGTGTCGGTTTCTTCGCTAAAAAACGAATGTCGGGTTCTCAATACTCACGTTAGTTCGGCTTGTCTTCGTGATCGCACCAATCTTAATAGAAACATGGGCCAGAGTCATCTTGATTGATAGTTGGGTCTGTTTTGCGTTGTGAAGCTGTCGGTATGCCGTCAAGGCATCGGGCATTAGCCCTGAAATAGAAGCAAATCGGTCTTTAAGCCGATTTATAAATAAACCGGTAAGCTCATAAGTATAAATAAATAGCAGTGTAAACTTGAGTACCCATCAATAATTTGCTGCGGCGACGTCGATTATATAAATAAAAGTGAGCTCTTCCCTCTGTTTTAGATTTTAAGTGGTCGGATTTGCAATTCGATTAGACAATCTAATCGGTTTTCACAATAAAGGCTTCAGCGTTCAAGTTGCTGCGTAAGCTAGCGGATGTGACTCCCAATAGCTAAACATGCAGTTGCCGCATGGACTCTGCGTGTGTAGGCACCCGTGCGCCCTCTTTCTTCATTATCAACGTGTGGATGATAAATCCGTTGACTACAGCCATGTCAACAAAGCCGAGGAATGGTTGCCGATAGTATTTTTGAACGCCACGCACCGCTGAATAGCTTATCGCTGCAGGCGCTGCTGATCATCGTAATCCATACCACCCATGCTGGAGTGGTAGTCCGCTACCAACTGAGACATGGTACCACCTGGGGTATCGTAGACCCTTTCACCTTCCTCGTCCCTACGGACAAAGTCGTTCCACATCCGGTGGAGACTAGCCTGGCCGGCTTGGAGCCCAATCCAGGATACAGCGATCGATGTAGGATACTGCTTTGACTGTGCAATGCGATAGCATCCGCGCGCCATGCCCTTGGGTCACTTCTTCTGCGTGAAAGCAAAGTTGGCTGACCAATTTAGACGGTCGTTGCGGTGCGTCCCAACATAGTAGAATCTCGTTGAGTAAGTGCTTGGGCAGTCTTTGACTCGTAGGACACTCCCATGTAAACTTCAATTCTGTCGGATACAGAATAAAATACAGAACAGCTTCATTGTCTGACAACTTAATCTGTAGGCTACAGAATACGTGAACGCACCTGAATCAATATCCAGAATCGGCACAGCAGGTCCTATAGACGTTCGGGTCGTATTTGTGCGGCTTGTTCTTGTTGTATACGCGAACTGGGTTGTATTTGCTTCGGATGGGATGGTCCCTTCGTCAAACCTGAGCCGTGGTCCCACTCGATATCCTCGACGAAATGTTTTTTCAATGTCTACAGGACTGGTCTCACCTTCGACGCCTTATCCTCCGTTGCATTCCCAGCACTGTTACTCTGGAAGTGTAGGCAGCGAGTGATGGTATTGAACCGATCTCTTGTCATGTACCGGTTGAAGGTCCCACTAGGTATCGCCCCATCTTCTTCAGTTTGCCAATGCTTGTCGTGGCCGTCTGTATGACTGCAGAGCGAACGAGCTATCAGCACGTCAATCACGTGGTGTATCTTATGATCTTTCATTGGTTTCGTCTTCTTCAGCCTTTCAATGAAGTCTTCAAGCGGCGGCACAGATATTCTCGGGGCCAGTGCTTGGGCTTCAAGCTAATTGGATCGCTGCCTCTCTGCAACGTCCTGGATAGACTCGATGCAGTAGGTCTCGGACTCCGTCGCAATGTGCTACCACATCATCTTGGGAGTGAAGTAAAACAACATTACCGGCAGAGACTGGGCGTAGGCGGTTGCTGACCTGGTGGGCCTCCAAGTTCCAGCGTATAAATCATCCGCTCCAGCTACTTGGAGGTCGCCCACATTCTGTATTATACAGAATAAAGTTCGTCAAAAGTAAGCAGCACAGTAGCAGATAACATAGAACTAGAAGCATCAATTACAGAATTGGTAAGTATAATCAAAGGTTTTCTGTATAATAGAGACTTACCCGAGTGGTGTTCATCAAACATGTCCCAACCAGATGGGCTCATATTACGCATGGTGCCGTTATCTTGTTCAAATAGCTCACTTTCATCTTGAAATTCACAATCTGACGTAACTTCGCTCTCGTAGCTGACTAGTAAGTCCACAGGAACATCGACGGCATCACTCACAGACTCCACTTCATCGTCAGCTCGGGACAATGCTCGCTGATGTTCACGTCGTCAGCATGAACCGGTCCAAAAAGCTTTTCGGATCGCATAGCGCCGATAAATTGGTCACAATCAAACTCATCGATGCCTTCCTGGTGTCCGTGGTCCTCATCTACCTTTTCTTCCTCTGACTTGATGATGATTATGAGGTCGAACACTGCTGGTGATGATTGCACCAGGTCGATGTCTAAGTTGTGCACCATCCTGTAAGCAACCGCGAGTGAGTCTTCAGTAGTACACGCATCTTGCGTGGCGGGTAATAGCACTACATCAGGAGGCTGAGTCATCGGTCTAGGCGTTGCGTCAGCTTGGGACACCGACTGTGAACGTATCAGCGTTTGAATATCAACCGGCCGCGTCGATGGAAATTGCGGCTCTGGTTGTGGTGTCGCAGCATCCTCAGTTGGCTCTGGAAGAGACAGAGGGACGGTGGTGCCTGCCAACTGGAGTTTACTAGCTTTCCGGCCAAACTTCATAACCTTTTCTTCCCCTAAATACAAATAAACGTTGGATTTGTCAAGTGAAATATCGATATAGGCCCAATACTCACCGACAAAGAAGTCAATTTCCTGGCGCGAAGTGCCAAGGCGGCCTTTCACGGCAGGCATCACATAGGGGCGGTGTCGGCACATACCGGATGGCCATCCAGCGGCTTGCAGCATTTGCCAAAACTGCGCGAATGTCTTCTCTCCGGTTCCGTTTATCGTTCGTGATTCGGATTTTGAAATGAAAGACAGAGAGGCGGATGTGGTGGAGCGAAGATTCGTGTTTTTGTAGAAAGCCGGGTTGCTGGGACAACCGGGTACCGATTTAGTGGTACATTACTGGAAGATCGCTGAACCACGTTTTGGGTACAGCACCAGGATGACGATCAGTGTACAATCATTTCGGTACAGGGTACAATCATTTCGGTACATGGCGTAATCATTTCGGCATACGCGATGATGATCGAGTGGTTCCACATTGGTAGTACCATTTACAGTGCTAAGTACGAAGGTGGAGCCAGTTTACAAACGGACGGCTGGGAGACGTTGAAGACTTAGGAGATGCAGTGAGATGGGTTAGGGAGTTGTGTGTTAGTGTTGATTTTACCACGAAGTAGACGAGAGTAGTTTAACACTCAACAACCGAGAGAGAGTTCTTCTTTATCAAGACTTAAGCATCCTATCACTTTCCAGAGCTGGGAAGTATATTGGCCCCCTCTGACGACCCAGGATCGCCGCAGTCTACAAGGAAGAAGCGCAAGAACGCCTGGATAGCTTGCCCAGGATCGCCTCGCTCTCTACTCACCCCTCGAGTTCACCGCCAGAAGAAAGCGGCCAAGCAACGTAT
>NBNE01000636.1:0-19177 GCA_002215365.1 Phytophthora megakarya | reverse complement strand
GCTCGAAACCTGGTAATTACTGCGTACAACCCAAGTGCGTCGATAACGTATCGACTCACAATCAGCTTGACGGAGGCTGCAACGCTCGTGAAATTGTATCCATATCCACGTAGTGATTTTAGTCCGGAGCAAACTCTGACGATAGCACAAGGTTTGATGCCACGATTCGAGATTCATGGACGGGAAGATAGCAGATCGAGTGCACGCATGATGCTCGTGGTTAATGGGGGTCGAAGAGGACCAGGGATGAATGCACTTCCTCGACTTGCTCCACTGATGACCGAAGAACTACAGCGCGATGAATTGTTTAACAAAATGATGCGAGATAGTCAGCGATCACTACAACTCGAGTTAGAAATGGCCCAGCTTCGAATTCACAATGATGCTAACGCTGAACGTGTTGAGATCCAACAAAAGATTGAAATCGTTGAGGCAAAACGTGAAGAGATAATTGCTAAGGACCAAGTTCATAAGAGTCGGATTGAAGAGATTGATGGTGCAGGAGGGGGTGGTGGAGCGAATATTGAAACAAAACGTTTGCACGAAGAACGACGGGCTCTCAAGACGGCACGACAAACACTAAAAGGTGAAATGAAGATTGTATCGAAACAGATTGCCGAGCTAAACCAAAAGCTGCAATCCGTAAGCGACAAGGAGAAAACATCAGATGAACGAGCTCAACGACGAGTTGACAGGGCTCGAAAGCGAGTTCGCGAGGAAGTTTTGCAAAGTTTAACGGCAATGATGCAACCTATAGTTCCGCTAAAGCGCAGACCTATAGGTCAACGTACGTGGCTCGCACGGATCCACATTCAATCTAATCGAAAACTGCTTGCTTCAGGAGCCTGTCGAATTTCAGGAAAGCATGTCCGATACTCATTTTTTGCTGAAGAATCTGAACTCAAAGACATAGACGAACGACTGTTTTTCCTCGAGCTGTACGACCCTACTACTTGTACGCGATGCACCAACTTGATTTTTTCGAAACTAGAATTGCTAGCACTTACGAAAACCTGCCACGAGCAACAGCAAGTTACTCCAGAACTAGCTTCTCCAACCTCTGATGTGGTAAAACGTTTGATGGAATTACGTGAAAATATCAAGGAAACTCGCCAGGCCTTGTACAATGCCATGTCAAATACGACCAGCACAACTTCTGAAGGGAAGGCGTCGAAGACAAAAGCTCCATCTACTGCAAAGAAACGCGAGGAACTACGCAGGACGATAACTACAGCAAGTAACGAGATCGGCAGGCTGAATCGAGAGGCTCCATGGTCAGTTTTGATTAAAGCATTTTGCGACCGGTGTAGTATCATTTCCACGACTGATCCCTCAACGTTCGAGGTCACGTTAGACCGGTGCATTTTCCGAGCTATTTCACCTATACTCCGCATCACAAGTGATGAAACTGAGGACGACACAGCAAACGATCCTAGCGCCGTCTATTGCCACGTACGAGTACAAGTTCTTCCTGTAGGCAAAGGAGTAGTGTTCGACGTGTGGGATCCTGATCACGATGTGCAATGGCGACTAGAATACCCCGAAAGCAGCGACTTGCTCCGTGAATTCACCATTGAGACTTGGGTCGAGCAGCAAATGCATCTAGAAGCCATCGTGATGGCACTGGTGCTGCACCCGAACGCTGAAACGGGTCGTCTCGAGTTACGCTTCGAGGAGGGATAGAAACAAGGCCAGGAAGGGGCTGGTTCACAGTTAAAGTGCTTGTTCTCTGACTAATTGAAGGTGCTGGAGTGGTCCTTGGAGTTGCCTGTGAGGCGCCGGAACTTCTGCGCGATCTCGTCGAACTCGGTGCTGAGGTCGTCGAGCGAGTTGGCCAGCGCCTCCACAGGCGACGACGCGTCGTTCGTCTGCACGCGCACGATGATGTCGTGGATGAGCGGGTGCGGGTGGCGGTAGCCACTGAAGGTCACGTTCGGGTCGCGCAGTAGCTGCCTGCAGAGAGGTTTAGTCTTTGAATTGGCATTCTTAAAGCTCTACGTTCGTACATGCGGATGAGGTTGCCCATGGTGTGGTCCTCGCGCAGGATGGTGAACTTGCCGGCGTTGGAGATCTTGGTGTCCTTCTCGTACGTCACCTTCTGCGCGCCCTCAGGCAGCAGGTACGAGTCGCTACGGTTCGGCGCATTCATCGTTCGTACTCGAGCTCAAATTCACAAATGGCTCGAGATGAAACAAAACACAAAACATAAATCCTTCTTAATCCGATCATCCGATTTGACAGGTAAAGTACTTTTGACACACTTGACCAATTCCGATGGAAGAGCCGAAAGCTTCACGGCGTCAGCGTCAGCGCTCGAGGCGATCGGATGGCGACGATAAACAGGAGAAGCGACAGCGCTCGACGACTCGTAAGCCGCGGCCAATTCACAGGTCGTGGACGCTGTATGCGCCGCCTCGAAGTGCTGAGGACCCGTCTGTGCCCCTTGCGGCGTCCACCTTCCGCTTCATGTCGTTCAATGTGCTGGCAGGTATCAATACCGACATTGCATCGACTATAGAGGAATATGGACTGAAGACGGTTTGTTGCAGATTATTTGGCGGTGAACGATCGAGAGAAGGATCCTGCTAAGCGCCACGAGAAATACGAGTCCGTTGATATATTGAGCCTATGTAGTTGTACTAATACTAATGGGTAGGTACGTTGCAGTTGGGAGTACCGTAGTGTGCGATTGGTGAAGGAGATTTTACGCTGGTCGCCGCATGTGGTGAATTTGCAGGAGGTGGATCACTTTGAAGACTTTTTCGAACCGAGGCTCAAACAAGCGGGGTTTGTGGGCGTCTACAAGAGAAGGTGAAAGCGTTGCGAGCTACATGTAATGGGGGTGGCTGATATGGACTTGCTGTGATAGAACGGGGGAGACGACGCACGACGGCTGTGCGATCTTCGACAAGAAGAGCTTGTTTCGCATCGTGTCTACGCAAGCGGTTGAGTATCACGTACAGAATGATCCTGTGCTGAATCGCGACAACATTGCTTTGACAGCAGTGGTGGAGGCCAAGAACAGTGGCAATGAAGTGACCCCGGCCCGTTTTATCGTTGCGAACACGCACTTGCTGTTCAATCCAAATGTTCGTGAGCTGAAATATTTCTTGTACTTTTGCACTTAATTTTAACTTTTCCTTTTCTTGACGTGCAGCGCGGCGAAATAAAGTTGGCCCAGCTAGATATGCTGTTGAAGCACCTGGCTTCTCTTCTCGTGAGCTGAAATATTTCTTGTACTTTTGCACTTAATTTTAACTTTTTCTTTTCTTGACGTGCAGCGCGGCGAAATAAAGTTAGCCCAGCTAGATATGCTGTTGAAGCACCTGGCTTCTCTTAGGCAGTGGCAGAACTCCATTCTGCCAATTCTTCTCTCCGGAGATTTTAACTTAGCGCCTCATAGCCCGCTTTACCATTTCTTATCAACGGGGGAGCTGGATGCATCCGGGCTTTCTCGCTTCAACTTGTCTGGCCAAAACTTGGATACCTATGCGCTCAAGGTATGACCTCTCTGTGTTGTGCTGTTGGTGATTAGGAATACTAACATATACATGCACCGTGTGTTTGAATAGAAAGCAGTACGGGTCAATGAAAACGATCGAACTCGTCACAATGGAACGGGTACCGCCTTCGGGAAGTTCAATAGTGCTCGAGCACAACGGAACGACTTCCGAGTTTATAAGCCTAATACGACATACTCGCACGAGGTAAGTTGGTTATTATTTTCAGGATTTCGTGTGAATTAACGTAGAACATCCAACCGCAGCTAGACTTCGCTAGCGCGTACGCTCAGTCCCCTGATGACAAAAGCACTGGCGAACCGAAGTTCACGATATTCCACAGCGGGTCTAAAGGAACGGTTGACTACATCTGGTATACTCGTAGCTCGTTGCACTGTCACGGAGTTGTGGAAATGATCCCCTCTGGACTGCTGTTCAAGCACGACGAACTACCTACCATGGAACATTCAAGCGACCACCTCTCGCTTGTTGCCGATTTTTCTCTGCGTTGACGGGCGTAAGCATGGTTCGATTGGCACTAGGAAAGCACAATACCAGCATATTTGGATTGCCAATGGAAATTCCTTATGATTAGCGCTATTGAATGCCTGAACACAATCTTCGCACGATTCATGCTCTATTTCTTCTCCAACAGCTTGACGATTCCGTATCCCACCAGACCAACGATCGTTGCGCCAGCCAGGTGGAAGCTCAGCGGAATCCCAAAAGGAGGCACAGCGGGGACCGGAATGTTGCCAGGGTCCTCATACAGCGCCGTCTTCTGATGCTTCGGGTCACGGACGATAGCAGCGGCACGACGACCAGCAACAAAGCCATCTTCGTGGAAGCCACGGCCCAACCAGGAACCAGAGAGGGCGATACCCTCCTCCTGGATGATTTCGTCCTGCGGGATGCAGTCCGCAAGCAGACGCGGGTGGTCCCAACGGAAAGAAGAGATGATATGCTCAGAAGCAGGACGCTTACCATTGAAGTCTTCGTACGGGGTGATAGTCACAAAGACATCCTTCTTGCTATTCAGACGCTGGATACGGTTCATCCAGTAGGTCAGAACATATTGGTCGTCCTTCATGATGAGGACGTTCCAGCTGCTCCACACCTTGTTCGACGGCGGCAGCATGATTGGGTCGCGGTGAATATACATCATGCTCTTGTGGTAGTGAAAACGCATCAGCGAGCGATAAGCCTTGTCACTCCAACGAAGCATGTGGGCGCTTTCATCAGCGTGGGAAGCGAGCACAACGTGATCACATTCAATGCGTTCGCCATCCTCAAGGATAACAGCCTTGCCACCCTTCTCGACCTTGTCCACTGCAGCATTATAGCGAACTGTTCCATTGTACTCTTCCGTGAAGAACTTGAGGAAAGGCTCAATGTAACCCGAGCCAACGTACCACCATTGGTGCTTGGGGCGGTCGGTGCGACGTCCCAATGCGCCTAGAATCACCTGCCAGAGCGGAATATACAGCGAGTTGGAGTGCGTCTTAAGGCAACGCAGGAACTGTGTCACAGGAAGATCCAGCACATCTTGCTTGGGAACCGTCCAGAGAATAGAGACAAAAGCCAGGAAGTAGTGGCGGAAGAACTCGTTCGAGTAGCGGCCCTTGGCAGCCCACTCCCGCGTAGTGATCGTCTCCTTCACAGGCATGGTCATGAGGTCCATGGTAAACCTGTAGATATCGATGAGCACACGCCAGATGCGAGCGTCAAAGAGGTTGAGGACGCTGCCGTGGAACGGAGCACGCGACGAGAACTGCAGGTCTCCTTCGATGTCCGACGTGACCGTGAGGCTCATGGGGATGCGCTTCTTGGTGGTGCCATCGGGCTGCGTCACGCCCAGCGACTTGAACCAGTCCTTAATGTTGGGGTTCGAGTCTCCGAACATCATGAAGCCGATGTCCACCATCTCGCCGTCGATCTCCATCTCGTACGTATGGCCGCCCAACGTCGCGTTCTTCTCGAGCAGCACAACTTCGTGGCCATCCTTGATCAGGTGGTAAGCGGCGGAGATGCCGCCAATGCCGGAGCCGACGACGACGACCTTCATACTACGCGGGGTCTCGGACGATTTTCGAAGTGTATTGCGTGCGTCAAGCGAACCAGCTCCCCTTTTCACCACCACAGGACCGGTGGACGCGGTAATCGAGCGGATCCACTTACAAAATACGCTGAAAAGCATGGACAGTACTTCAACGGCATTTCGATGGAGTGCTCAACTTGAGAGGCACGGTGACGGGTATCTAAGCTTACCAAAGTTCTGGCCAATTTCGATGTGGTGCGTGCACATGGCAACACATTGAAGCTGTTGCGGTGGTGAGCGAGAGACCGCGGCATTGTCTCGTCGGCGATTGCTTGTGCGCGTACGCTTGCAGCTTGATGAGCATGGAGAGGACAGCGCAGAATCAAGGACGGCGAAAGCGAAGATAAAAGCCATGTCAAATTGGGGAGAATAACGCTGGTTATCATCTACTACCTCCCTACTTCACGCACTAATTTCGTGTGACACTCGATCCCAATCACAACCTAACACACCAACTCACTACACGTCTATTAAAGCTTGACGTCCAGGTACTTGGCAATTCCATAGCCCACCAGACCGACAACAGTGGCGCCGAAGAGATGGAAACCGATCGGAACGCCGAAGGGAGGCACCGCAGGAGTTGCAATGTTTCCGGGGTCCTCGTACAGCACCGTTTTCTTGTGCTTCGGGTCGCGAATGATCGCAGCCGCACGACGTCCTGCCACGAAGCCATCCTCGTGGAATCCACGGCCCAACCAGCAGCCAGATAGAGTCACACCTTCCTCCTGGATGATCTCGTCCTGCGGGATGCAGTCCGCAAGCAGACGCGGATGGTCCCATCGGAACGCAGAGATGGTCTTGTCATCATCCGGTCGTTGACCCTCGAACTCTTCGTATGGGGTGATCGTCACGAAGACGTCCTTCTTACTGTTCAGATGTTGGATACGGTTCATCCAGTACGTCAGGATGTACTGGTCCTCGTTGCAAATCAGCACATTCCAACTGCTCCACACCTTGTTCGACTTGGGCAAAAGCGTGGGGTCCCGGTGGACGTACATCATGCTCTTGTGGAAGTAGAAACGCATCAGCGAGCGGTACGCTTTCTCGCTCCAGCGAAGCATATGAGCACTTTCGTCAGCGTGGGTAGCAAGGACGACATGGTCACACTCAATGCGTTCACCGCCTTCAAGAATGACAGCCTTGCCGCCCTTCTCGACCTGATTGACGGTGGTGTTGTAGCGCACCTTGCCGTTGTACTCTTCCGTAAAGATCTTCAGGAACGGCTCAATGTATGCCGAGCCAACGTACCACCAAAGGTGCTTTGGACGAGCTGAACGGCGACCCAGGGTTCGCATGATCACCTGCCAGAGCGGAATGTACAGCGAGTTGGAGTGCGTCTTGAGGCAACGAAGGAACTGCGTCACCGGGAGGTCAAGCACATCGTTCTTTGGTACCGTCCACAACACCGACACGAAAGCCAAGAAGTAGTGGTGGAAGAACTCCTTTGAGTACTGCCCCTTGGCGATCCACTCGCGAGTGGTGATGTCCTCCTTCACGGGCATGACCATGAGATCCATGGTGAATCGGTAGATATCGCGCAGGATCCGCCAGATTCGCAGGTCGAAGACGTTGAAGATGCTTCCATGGAATGGAGCTCGTGACGAAAACTGCAGGTCACCCTTGATGTTGGAGCTCACCGTCAGACTCATGGGAATGCGCTTCTTGGTGGTTCCATCGGGCTCCGTCAGGCCGAGAGATTTGAACCACGCCTTGACGTTGGGGTTCGAGTCACCGAACATCATGAAACCAATGTCCACCATTTCGCCGTCGATTTCCATGTCGTAGGTGTGTCCACCGAGCGTCTCGTTCTTCTCAAGCAGCACAACCTCATGCCCGTCCTTGACCAAGTGGTAAGCGGCGGAGATACCACCAATTCCGGAACCAACAACAACGACCTTCATGGTTTCTGGAGTCTACAGCGATTGCAGTCGCGCGGCAAATGTGGGAATGACAACTCTGCGGGCCCATGCCTGCCAGAGGTTTGTAGGCGAACAACGAGCCTGTGGATACGGCAGTTGCTTCAGCTTACATCCCCCATCCCTTGCTGCACCGGACGAGCGGACGCCGTCCACTTACAAACAACAAGTCAACTGCAGTTCTTATTGGAGGAGGAGTGCACAAAACCCGACCACACATTGAACGCGTATCTACCTGCGTTTTGCGTTTCTAGGAACCTGTACGAACCTGTGTGACGTGATAGTTTTGAGACTACTGGAAGCTGTGCTTTCGTACGGAATGTGCTCATGTGTTAATGTATTAGAGCAAAACTTCGAACTCAATTTCAAATTACATGTAGACGCGGAAAACATGTAAGTTTTCACTTCGCTGTACAACAACGTGCACCGTTCGTCGATCAAAGCAGAACGTTTGAGGACACCCATTGCAGTACTTTTTCAACACAATACACTTACTACATCGATTGGATAGCAACATTCATGTTAGTATCCGAGCCTCGATTTTGATAAAGCGTCTGTGGAGTATCACAACATATCAAAAGTCTTGTGACCCTCAAATCAACGACAGAAATAACAAATTGAAACACAGCACATTACCTGTCGTCAAAGAGGACTAACTTTGGTCGCCAAGGCGTAACGAAGCACCATTGCACACGAGTGCGATGCCGTTGACCTCTGCAACACAAACCGTTTCGATAACTTATCCGAATAATGGCTTTACTCTTAGCGAAACTTTCACAGGTTTTATCAGCTTACGCAGATTTCGACTGGTTTCGGCATGACTCGTTTCTTTTGGTTTGGCCCGCCTTTGGAGTTGCCTCGATTTGTAGGCACTCGTGGGGCTGTAGCGCCAACCAGAAGTAAAAAACCGACATACACAAATAGTCAGATTGAAGTGCGGGCCCCAGAAATCACATACGAGAGCGACAACTCCAGCTTCAGGGAGCAGATGTCGATCGTGCCAGAGCTTAGCCTGCTTGCTTGTTCGACTTGCTGGTCAAAGGAGGCCGAAGCAAACTTCAGGAGGCGTTGGAGAGAGTGTGACTGATGAAGTTGATGATGAAGCAAAAGAAGGAGAGCGACGAGTCTAATACACACAATTCTAGGTGGACAAAGTGGCGGTGGTTGGATTAATAAGATAAATGAATTGGTTGCACGATCTTAAAGTGGGACTGCATGTTGTGTAAGTTTTTACAGTATCGATTATGTGTAAAAGGACAAGAGCTCGTCAGCAGGTTTTGGCTCGTGCCCTGCTTGTCACGTGTTGGATTAATAAGATAAATGAATTGGTTGCACGATCTTAAAGTGGGACGGCATGTTGTGTAAGTTTTTACTGCATCGATAATGTGTAAAATGACAAGAGCTCGTCAGCAGGTTTTGGCTCGTGCCCTGCTTGTCACGTGCCCGTCGTCGTTCACTTTCATCGGGTACGTACATGATGCCGAACAGAATGCTTGGACTACGAAATCTGTGTAATTGATAATCGCTAACTTCGTCTGTAGTTGCTGAAACTCTTACAACGGAAACAGTGCGCGCTATGTGTAGTTTATCACTGCTATTACGCCGAACAGAATGCTTGGACTACGAAATCTGTGTAATTGAGAATCAGCTAACTTCGTCTGTAGTTGCTGAAACTCTTACAACGAAACAGTGCGCGCTATGTGTAGTTTATCACTGCTATTGTTTGGTATACTCACGAGTATTGCACTCGCTAAGCAAAAGCCGGAAAAAGTATCTGAACTATTTGGTAATTTTACCAAGATAGCAATATTGAAATATTGAGGGTTATAAAGGTGCTAATTTTGCAATAACTGTGAATTAGATCGTGAGTGCACAGTCATCTCTCGATTAAGTGCGAAATTATCCTGCGGGGGAAGAGGAGAAGATTTCTTTCTACAGCATCGAGGAAGAGACAGCATGACCGTCGCGCTCGGTAGTTCCGGTACGTCTTCCACGACATTAGAGGCGCTGCCCCCTATGTCTCCCTGAAGCCCCTCTATCTCGCCTGCAATTATACGCAGCGTTGGGCACCAACCACCGCCTGTAGCAGTCACAATTCTAACGTTAATTGGGTGGATCTTTTGTGTTATTTTGCCTGTATCTGCGCAGCCGCGGGTGTTCTCGCGCTCCTAGAAGAGGAAGACAACTCCCTGAAGGTGCGGCAACTCATGCCACTTCTACTGCTCCTTCTACAGCCCCTAAGAGATCTTTTATTAATGACTTCCACTAGACCCATGCCTTGCAGAAGCTGAACCAGGTGGTGGACCACTACTGGGCCGAGATTGCAGACGCCATCCCTCTCATCGAGGAGCTGTCGGAGGAGAAGGGCTTCCCAGACCGAGAGCTGGCGGCTTACGTGGCGTCCAAGTGCTTTTTCCACCTGGAGGAATACGAGGACGCACTGCGTCTGGCCCTCGGAGCTGGCAAGTACTTCGATCTGAACACGCGCTCACAGTACACAGACACGATCATCGCCACGTGCATCGACAACTACGTGGCTGTGCGTGCCAAGGAGGACCCCGAGGCCGAGAAGGCTTTGGACCCGCGACTCACGCAGGTAGTGGAGCGCATGTTCGAGCGTTGCTACGCGGCGGGAGAGTTCCGTCAGGCTATGGGCATTGCTCTGGAAGCTCGACGACTGGACCAAGTGAAAGAGTGTCTCGCGCGCTCGACGGATGTCTCGGCCGCGTTGGCTTATTGCTTTGAGATCTGCAAGACAGTCGTGAGCAACCGCCACTTCCGTTTGAAGGTGTTCGAAGTCATGTTGGAAGTCTACCGATCGCGTCCGACGCAGGAATACGCCAGTGTGTGCCAGGTGTTGCAGATGCTGGACAACCACGTGGAAGTCGGCAAGATTCTGGACCAGCTCGTGCGCGGCAGTGACCGCGACTGTCTGGTTGCCTTCCAGGTTGCGTTTGATCTCAACGAGAACGAGAACCAGAAATTCTTGATGAATGTCTATCACTCGCTGCCGAGATTTCCGACACCTGCTGCCGAGCCGGCTGCAGACACGACTACCACGACGGAGGAGGGAAAAACGGAAGCGCCTGCAGCACCGATTGTACCAGCCACACCTCCTCCTGCGCCTGCTGGTGCTTGTGCTGATTACTGGGATAAGCTGGTTAAGTTGAAGCAGGTCTTGTCAGGCGAATTTCTTGTAGACTTGAAGCTCGACTTCCTTCATAGCCAAAGCGATTCGGACCCGCTCGTTATGAAGACCATTAAGACTGCTGTGGAAAACCGCAACTCGGTTCTGCATCACGCTGCTGTGATCGCACACGCCTATATGAACTGCGGCACGACTTCAGATACGTTTTTACGCGAGAATTTGGAGTGGCTGGGCAAAGCTACCAATTGGGCCAAGTTTACGGCTACTGCCAGTCTGGGTGTTGTACACAAGGGTCACGTTCGTGAAAGCATGAATCTCTTAGCCCCTTACTTGCCTCAAGGCGGCATGACCACATCCCCGTACTCAGAGGGTGGTGCTCTATACGCGATGGGTTTGATCCACGCAAACAAGGGCTTTGCAGGCTCAGGCAGCAAGACAACTATGGAGTATTTGCGCAGCGCACTGAAGAACGCTGGGTCAGACGAGACTGTGCAGCATGGCGCGTGTTTGGGCATTGGTCTGTGTGGTCTAGCCTCCCACGATTACGAGTTGTATGAAGAGTTGAAGACAGTGCTGTTTACTGATTCGGCAGTCGCAGGCGAAGGCGCAGGTATCGCTATCGGTCTTACACTGCTTGGTGCAGGCGGCGAGGGACGCAACGGAGAGATTGTCAAGGACTTGTTGGCATATGCACACGACACGAAGCACGAAAAGATTATTCGTGGCTGTGTGATGGGTATTGCGCTAATGATGTACGAGCGTGAAGAACAGGCAGACACGTTGATTGAGCAGTTGACCCGTGACAAGGACCCATTGATCCGTTATGGAGGCATGTACACTGTTGCGATGGCATACGCTGGCACTGCTAATAATACTGCCATCCGACGACTACTTCACGTGGCTGTTAGTGATGTGTCTGACGACGTGCGTCGCGCTGCTGTCACATGTCTTGGCTTCATCATGTTCCGTACCCCTGTACAAGTGCCAAAGCTGGTCTCGTTGTTGGCTGAAAGTTTTAACCCTCACGTGCGTTACGGTGCTTGTGTGGCTGTGGGTATTGCTTGTGCTGGCACTGCGAAAAATGAGGCTATTCAACTGCTGGAACCGCTGCTTGATGACGCTGTAGACTACGTGCGTCAAGGTGCGCTATTGGCTCTGGCTATGGTTATTATGCAGGAATCCGAGGGTCACAACCCGAAGGTGGCAGCTATCCGGGCGAAGATCCTAAAGCTGATCACGGATAAGCACGTTACTACGATGACCAAGATGGGTGCTATCCTGGCGCAGGGTATCTTAGATGCTGGTGGTCGCAATGTAGTCATCTCGCTGCAGTCTCACACTGGATTCACCAAGATGGCCGCGGTGGTGGGACTGGCCATTTGGGCTCAGCATTGGTTCTGGTACCCCCTTTTTAACTTCTTGGAGCTTTCATTCCAGACGACGATGGCGGTTGGCCTTAACAAGGATTTGAAGCTCCCACGCGGCTTTGAACTCACGTGCAATGCTAAGAAGTCAGCTTTCGCCACGCCGAAGCGCATGGAGGAGAAGAAGGAGGAAAAGAAAGAGCTGGTCGCCACCGCTGTGTTGTCTACAACTGCCAAGGCACGTGCTCGTCAGGCTAAACAGGATGCGAAGGCCAAACCTGCTGATGCATCCGGTGACATTGTAATGGAAGAGAAAGAGACGTCTACGGCTGATGAAGAGAAGGAGGAGGAAAGCAGCGATGCCATGGAGGTGGATGCTGAGGGATCCAAGCCGGCGACTGGCAAGAAGACACCTCCACTTAAAGAGCCTAGTGTGTTCACATTTACGACACCCGCACGTGTGACGTTGGCACAGGAGTCTGTAATCTCCCTCGACACAGCACAGAGGTACGTTCCGGTGATGCACTCGGCGCAGAGACTGGCAGGAGTCATCATGCTGCGCGACACAACGCCGGACGAAGCCGAGGATGTGGAGGCCGTGAAGGCACCCGCTGCTGCTGGCGCGGAAAACGAAGCAGACCCGCCTGAGCCGTTCGAGTGGGAACCACCGCAGTAGGAATGTACGTTCCGTAGTACAAAAGACGATGCCTCAAGCTCGGCATGCAGACCGACATTGGGATCCTAACATGGTAGCAGCAGGTTGAGGGCAGACCGACTGAGCGACACAGCTACGAATATAATTTTTCAATCAAGCGTTCGCATTCGGCTGCATTGGTATCGTGCAGCGCCTGTTGATAGACAACCAATCGAGGATCGTTTGATTTGCATGCACGCGCTCACTTCTCATCTTTCGAGCATCCTGGCCCCCTGTTCAAATGCTGGACTTGTCAGACGATTACACGGGGTCTGTGACGACCCCAATGCTACCTGGAGGAGCAAGCGACCGGTTCGCTAAGGTGACAGGGCCGCAGATCAGTCAGTCGCTGTGTCGAAAGCTCTTTGTGTTCACGAGACCAGGGTGGCGAGCGTATTTGAAGCAGTTCATGACGCTGCAGGAATTCTCCGGTGCATTCGGAGACATTGGGTTGTTCCTCCCACTGCTAACTGCTCTAGCCATTGGACGAGTGAATGGCGCTCCACAAGTCGAATTCGGGGCTGCACTTTTCTTCGCGGGAGTGTTCACCTCGAGCTTGGCGCTTCACTTCAATATCCCGATCCCGGTGCAGCCCATGAAGACAATCGCTGCGGTCGCCATCGCTGACAAGTTCCCGAACGAGCAAATTATCGCTGCGGGGATTCTAATGGGAGCCATCATGGCGCTCTTGGCGCTGACTAATGTCATCACACAGGCGAGTAAGTTTGTGCCCGTGGCAATAGTGCGCGGAATTCAACTTGGTGTCGGCATCAACTTGATGGGGAAAGGCTTCAAGAGGGCATACGTTAGAGCTGCAAAGTATGCTGAAGCCACAGCCTTCGCTTCAGCCTCTGTATCTGCTGAAGAAAACGTTGTGTGGTTTGGTCTGGACTCGGTCTCTATCTCGCTGGTACTTGGAGCTCTGTGCATCGTGTTCATCCGCAGCAAGAAAGTGCCCATAGCGCTACTGCTATTTATCTACGGGATGATCGTTGCAGTGTACCAATACATTCGTCTGCGCGACGAATATCATCTGCCTACACTAGTGTTGGGACCAAAGTTTGTGGCCCCGGTGGTCCCTTCAACACACGACTTTGGCCAGGCTTTCGTGTACCTCGTTCTGCCGCAACTCCCGCTGACTCTGCTAAACTCAGTGGTTGCGTTGGAGTCGTTGGCTGCAGAGCTGTTCCCGACGCACGACAAGCCTGCCGGTGTACGACGCGTGTGTTTCAGCATTGCTGGTGGGAATCTGCTCTTTTCATGGTTTGGCATGCTGCCTGTTTGCCATGGGGCCGGCGGTTTGGCCTCCCAGTACACTTTTGGAGCTCGCAGCAGCTTGGCAATGGTGTTCCTTGGTGCTTTCAAGTTGTTTTTCGCACTGCTGCTTGGATCCACGTGTGTGGCGCTGCTCCAGACAGGGATCTTCCCGTCGTCCGTACTCGGTGTGATGCTGGTCTTCAGCGGGTTGAGCCTTGCCATTGTCGGACTGAAAATCGACGTCAGCGAGCCTGATGCTGCACTTCTGCTGCTAATCACGACGGCAGGCTGCCTCGCATTTAATACGGGTGCAGGCTTCTTACTGGGATTCAACTGCCACGTACTCGTGCAACTAGCGCAGCGCTTCAACTTCAACTTGTAAGGTCGTTTGAATGTCGTACGATAAGTGCACCACACGTAATGAGCTTCTGACTTGAGGCCAGTCATATCCGCTCCGTCTATTGCTCTCTGCTTCGATCTCTTCGCTCCGACAGCTTGACGACATTTGACCTTCAAAGGTAGCGCTCCCAATCCCCCGAGAGCAAGATTCAGTCGCTGGCCAGAGGTCGCACAGCGAAAACATGGCAGGCGAGCGCATCACGCGCAGCTTCGAGCTGCAGCGGCTGGTGCCGCAGTCGAGAGCCTACGACGGCTACGACGGCAGCTTCGATGGCCGCGGGGCCGCCGTCGGAGCGTTCTCGTTGCTGAGCGATGGATCCGGCTACGGCGCCACATTCAGGGCCAAGCACTCGCCTCTGTCGACCGCCCACAAGCTCTCGAACTGGCAGACGTTCTATCACTTGCTGTCGTTCATCACGGGCACGGGCATGTTGTGTCTGCCGCTCGCCCTCGTGGAGATCAACTGGTACGGAGTCTTGCTGCTCGTTGCGGCGACCATCGTGAGCGCGTACACGTCGAAGCTGCTGGTGGATGCACTGGAAGCGGTGCGGTGGCTGAGAGGCTCTAGCGTCTCGTACAGCGACCTCGGACAGGAATGTTTTGGTGCAGCTGGCAAAGTGGTCACGACTGTGCTTGTGCACGCGTCGTTCTTGATCCTGTCGATGGGCTACTTGGCTCTGACGTCGTCGTGTTTGGTGGATGTGATGGGGCTGCAGTACGGCACAGTGATGCTGTTGGTGGCTGTGTGCGTGTGGTGCCAGGTGCTGGTGCCTTCGCTCAAAATGTTGGCGCTGCTTTCTGCAGTGAACGTGGCCTTCAGCTTCTGGATCGAGTCGGTCATTCTAGGCGATGCCATGTATCCTCTCAAGCAAATTGCTCTAGAGCACTCGGACTTTGTGTTCGTGACGCCAGATCTCTCCGACGTGACCATGATGGGAAAGCTCTCGTACACGTTCTCACTACTGCTTGGCGGACTGTTTGACCACTCGATCATTCCGACATTGTACGACGCGATGGCAGACCCAAGTCAATGCAGCTCGGTGGTGGCTCGTACCAAATTGGGTGTGACAGCACTGATGTATTTACCGATTTGCTGTGTCACGTACGCGGTGTACGGTGCCACGCTTCAAGCTCCGGTCTTCTTTAACATGCGTAACGCCGTCGTACGGAACGTGGCTATCGTGATGTACAGCATCCACCTGCTGCTGTCGTACACTGTCACCTTGTTTCCTCTCCAGCGCGCGTTCGAGCAGTGGATCCTTCAACCTTCGAGTGAAAGTGGACGTAGCAGCCCAGTAGAAGCCGCTGCTGCTACGGGGGCACTGCCCTTTGTGACCTCGAGTCCAGGACCGCAGAGCAACCAGGAAGGAAGATGCGGAGGCGTCGAGACCACTGCACGCGTACTCTGTCGGAGCATTGTGGTGCTCGCCACTGTCTTTTTGGCCTATTTCACTGCACCCAGCACGTTGGATGTCTTTGCGTGGATGCTACTACCCACTGCGTTGTTGGCGATCGTGCTTCCTTGTGTCTTCTACTGGCAGTTGTGTCGAGAAGACGCTACGTCCATGGACTGCATTGTCTTAGTCGTTATCAGTGTAGTCGCCATTGTCACTGCCTGTTGGAGCTTAGCTGTGATCGTTGAGTGATAATGAACAAGTCAACGGCAACAACAATAATTTAACCCAAGACAACTTCAACTATACTTACTTCAACTTGACTATGATACTTCATATTCTATGTAGGCACATAAACCTCTTCAGCAGCATTGTGTATGGATATTTTGGGCTCTCATTCTTACGTGGAAAGGTCCTTAACAACGTGCAGCGATGGCCATGGACGCGATCTCGGGTGTGAAGACGTACCTGGAGAAGATCATCTCGGACCCGCAGCTGGAGGGCATGAAGGCCTTGCTGCTGGACGCCGACACCAAGAGCGTCATCAGCATGGTCATGTCGCAGTCGCACATTCTGCAGCGCGAGGTGTTCCTCGTGGAGCAACTGGACGCCAGCCACGAGTCCATGCTGCACCTCAAAGCGGCCGTGTTCGTGCGACCGACTGCCCGCAACGTGGAGCTGCTGCGACGGGAACTGAAGAACCCCAAGTACGGCCGCTACCATCTCTTCTTCTCCAATATTCTGCCCGTGGAGGCGCTCGAGAAGATCGCCGAAGCCGACGAGAAGGAGGTGGTGATGCAGATCCAGGAGTACTACGCCGACTACCTGGCAGTCAACGACTCGCTCTTCGACTTCGGCCTGCACAATTCGATCCAGCTCAGTGTCAAGATGCCCACGTCTCTCCCTGGCGGAGGACTCTCCACTGCAACTGCAGGAGTTCTTACTACCGACCCTGTAAACAAGACGAAGATGACACCTCCCCAGCTGTTTCAGAGGAGTGTTGAAGGACTGTTGTCAGTGCTCTTATCGATGAAAAAACGACCCACCATTCGGTACGCGAAAGGGTCCGAGGTGGCTGAGAAACTGGCACGGGAGGTGTCGGCGAGGATGCAGTTGGAACAGGACGGACTCTTTGACTTCAGACGACCGGAAGTGACGCCGTTGGTGTATGTCCTGGACCGCAAGGACGATCCTGTCACTCCTTTGCTAACCCAGTGGTGCTACCAAGCGATGGTGCATGAATTGCTTGGACTGCACGAGAACCGCGTGGATCTCCACGACGCACCGAATGTGCGAAAGGATATGACGGAGCTGGTGCTTTCTTCTACCTCGGACGAATTCTTTGCACAACATGTGCATGCGAACTTCGGTGACCTCGGAATGGCAGTGAAGCAACTCGTGGACAAGTACCAGGCTCAGACACAGACACACGAGAATATCCAATCCATTGATGACATGCAAAGGTTTTTGGAGAACTACCCCGCCTTCAGATCACAGTCAGTTACTGTGTCGAAGCATGTGACACTCATGGGTGAGCTAGCACGCCGTGTGGAAGTGGATGGGCTCATGGATGTAAGTCAATTGGAACAGGAGCTTGCATGCGGAGATGACCACAATGCACACTTTCGTGATGTGGTGGCAAAGTTGAAAGATGCACAAGTGAAGCCAATCAACAAGCTGCGACTGGCAATTTTGTATGCACTACGCTATGAAACGCATAGTTCAGTACAGCTCAAGACAGTGAAAGAACTATTGGCAGCCTCTCATGGAGGAAGTCTCTCTCCTGACCGCGTGGCTTTGATTGACGCGTTCTTGAAATTTGGAGGGCAGAAGGCGCGTCAGGGCGACTTGTATGGGGACCGTGCCGGTTTGAATAAGTTTATGCGAGCTGTCACTCAGGGCGTTCAAGGCGTTCCGAACGTGTATGCACAGCATGTGCCACCACTCGCCAAAAAGCTCGAATCCATTCTGAAGGGCCAACTGCTGGACCAAGAGTTTGGCGTGGTGAATGGAGGCGCATCAACATCGACGGATCTTAGCGGCAGCAAGGGCTTGAAGCGAGTGCGTGATGTGATTGTATACGTCTGCGGTGGCGTCACCTTTGAGGAGGCCATGAAGGTGGCTGAGTTGAACCAGAAGGCGGCTGCATCGAATTCAGGTCAGCGGATTCTGCTGGGTGGCTCTCGGATTCACAATTCAACTAGCTTCCTGGACGAAGTAGCCGCAGCTTACAATTTATCCCCTCCCCATGGAGGCACTAGCGGTAGCAGTAACTGGAGCTACGACGGCAAGAATCTCTAGAGACGGTGTTTCAATGGTAGGAGTTGAAAGAGCACATGACATAGCAGAGGTACGAGGAAAATGGATTTGTATTTCTATGGTGCATCTACGTTAGGACGACACATTAATGCGCTCGTAGGTGGTTTGGTCTCCATCGACTGCTGTGCCGTAGAGATCGACGTACAGAACCTTGGGGATGAAGGCCACAGAGTTGTTGGTTTTCACGTAGATCTTCAATAGACGCGAAACAACTCCGTCGATCGTGCACTGCAGAATGGTTCGACCTTTAGCGTCAATGTAGAGCAGAGAGGGGCGACTGGGGAGGGCGTTAAGCGTCACCCTGAAGCTGGTTCCAACTGCGTCGCTTGCCACTGGACCTTCCGGTTCCACAACCTTATGCGAGTACCCCCACGCCAGTTTGCGCTCGACCATTCCGGTGGAGTTGCTAGTGGGGTGATCGGTCCAGCCGAAGCTCTGCCAATTGATGTCCAGCGGCCACTTGGGGTCCAGCACTCGAAGCTTCTTGTCGCGAAAGTTGGCCGAGTACACAACGAGTTGCGCGTTCTTGCTGCGCTCGAAAATGACGATGCGGTCTTGATCCACTGGAAGGTAGGACGGCCACAACGACGTCTGCGGGTGCGTAGACTCTGTCGTGCACTGGTAATCGTGCTCGGGATACTCCTCGGTGAAGTAGTGTTTTACGTTGCTCATGCTTGGGATGTCTGTTGTAGAGCTGTTTGAGGAATGGCGAGCTTGTATTCAACCAGTTTACCGTTACGCTTGAAACGTCTCGAAACTTTGAGAGGAATGCTTTGATGCCTTCAATAGAACACTGGCAATGTTCTGGCACCAGAACAGAACGCTAGGAAAGTCAGCGTCGTTGGTTGTGAATGTCGCTTCGAGCCTCGAACTTCGAGGTGACGTCCATTGCGTGTGTGGCACACATAGCCATCTTGGCCTGAAATCGGGTGAACGATTAATCGTAACTCCTGCATGGTTAACCCCACTTAGATTTGTACTTGGAAAAAGGACCAAAAGTTGTTTTACACAACGCTTTTTTGCGATTCTTCTAATCCAACCGAAAACCCACACTCCAAATGTGACCTTTTTCGGTTTGGACGGTGTGC
>NBNE01000635.1:0-19182 GCA_002215365.1 Phytophthora megakarya | reverse complement strand
TTATGACCCTGCAACAGAGCGTGTTTTACTTATTTCGAGCACAAACCCGAACAAGAACGATTTCTTATCAATTAAAGGGGGTTGGGATCATGGTGAAAATATCGAGAAGGCAGCATTGCGAGAAGTCATAGAAGAAGGAGGAGTACGTTGTCATTTTTATTATTCTGTCATTTTTCAGTGGGCTAATTGGTGATTTTACAGGTCAGGGCGGGTTTGATGCACAATTTGGGTGAGATGAAATTCTCGGAGGGCAAAAATAAGTACACTTACTACTCCTACTTGGTGAAATCCAACACTGTCTACGACGACTGGGCCGAGAGTTCTCGTTATCGCATTTGGGTACGTGGCGATGTTGCAAACAAGAAATGCGGAAAAGTTGATAAAGTATTTTGTGCATGCGTAAAGGTTCCATTTGATGATGCCATTGTTATGGTTTCTAAACGAGATCATATGGTTAAGGTGGTTAAGCAAGCGAAGGAGGTTGCTGCGAAGATCAAGAGCGGGGAATTAGATGAAGTGGATCCCAAGTTGTTGAAGTTTACTCTGGACTAGAGAATTACAACCCACTCGAAGAAACAGTTCTTCTAAAACAAAGCCACATAGATGTGAGTCCACGGATGAGCCCAGTAAACCGATTTTACCGGCTCACTTGAAAGTTTGACCGGTTTGTGAACCTGATGTATCTTGCACTCTGAATATAGTTCTTACCACTATTTTCTTGGAGCAAAAAATGTTGTTGCACTCCGGCCCTATTTTACGGTAGTATTGGGGCATCTCAGTCGTTTTGTTCCATTGAGTTGATTTGGGGGACAACGATCTTCTGTGGATTTTGCCACCGCAGCCCGCTGTCCCCATCGTTAAATAATTGCTTCAATCTAGTAATACATAGATTATATCAGAGTGCAAAGTGAATATAAATGGAGACTTCGTCCCCAAATAGGGGTTGTCAATTACGCAGCAAGAAGATTTTTATCGAACGAATCGTCGGGAAAAATCTTTTTGTCCAATCATATACAGGTTAATTGACTACCGGGATACACGGGTTTCGTGCAACCGATGTGAAAACTTCGTAGTAGAGCTTTTTGGGAATTTTGACGCATAAAACGAGCTGCAGAATATCGGGGTAAAATGTTATTGGCTAGGTCTAATACTAAACATTTCATAACACGGACATCTTGGCAAAAAACAAAGTTTTTTATGATGTGATTGGCTGGCAGGCGAGATTTGTAGCTCGACCTAATTATGCCGGTTGCATCAATTCCATGGTTGAATGAAATGCATGTAACCCGAATCTACTTGGGTACAGCACGCTCAAAATGTTATAGCAGCAAGTCGACAGATTTTTTAAAGCGACATTCGTTTGAAATGCCGCTTAAAGTGATGAATGCGTCAACATGCCCTGATGGAGGGTACTCTGCAGCAATTTCACTAGACCAGTTACTCGACACTAACCGTGGATGAGGTGATCATTATTGTATACACATGTAGATATTGGAATATGTCATGTCGGCCATCAAGCATCAAGAACTTCTTTACAGTAGTGGATATTAAAGTATTAACGTAGCGCTTGCTTCTAGCAGTTACGGTGAACGTGTTGGTATATCTAGCATTCCGTTTGCACTAGCTAGTCCTCGTTAGAGCATACTCGGAGAGCGGAAATTGGGATCCTTGCGAGCTGTCACAATTTACATATGCCACTCTCGCGCTGATCATCCAGCAAACTATGGCACTACCAGAACTGTGAAATTCGTCGATGTTCATGTTAGGATTGACCTCCGGTTGCTACCTTTTTATTGAAGTTGCATCGTTGGGTGAAGTGCAAGGTGATAGCACGGAGTCCCAGAGGAGACAAGGACATGGGACAAGTGGTGGATCACACTGAGAGACAGTGCCTTGGTAGTGCATTTAGTAATGAAAGTCTCAGTCTTAAAGCAGCACAGCAGAAACAAGTGCTAGGAAGAACAAGCAGGAAGAAGACATAAGCAAGAACAAGTTGCGTATATTCATTTTACGGCTACTTGGCTACGTCTTTCTGGAATGCTCACTTGGTGGAACCAACCATACCTGTGTTGTAACAGGGTTATGAATCCAAAGTCCAAGCGGATCTAGCCGAACCGCTGACAACTGAATCGCGTGGAAACCCGGCTGGATGCCAGGGGCCAGGTGCTGTCGGCGTGTTGAAAGACTTCGAGCACTGTCAAAGTAAACCTGGTGACGGAATGGGTTGCATATGGTCCAATCAACAAATGTTAGTAACCGATTACGTACGCCAACTACTGTCAGATCAGGAGTACTGGAGACCGAGAGGTCGTAGCTTGCTTTCCGATCAGCAAGTGCTGGTGGCCGAGCGCGTACAAAGTGCTCTATCCGAACAGCGAGCGCTGGTGACCGAGTGCGAAAACGTGAACGTTGTCCGATCAGCGAATGTTTGTGACCGAGTGCGATGTGGCGTGAGACGAAGATGGCGGAGAAGGTAGCGATCAACATGTATGGGCGTCCTGTAGCTTCGCATGGGCAGTCACGAGTCTACTACAAGGGAATGATGATGTTGGTGTTTGGAGAGGAGGACATGTTGGACTACGTTACTGTTGTCAGCAACGTACTGCCCGTCACTGACTTAAAGGCCCAACCGAGTCCAACAGTATTTGAGTGAAGATCAAACATACGATCATGACATCGCTGTCGATGGAGTTAGGGCAGCGTGTGATGATATAAGCCACGGATACTGAAATGTGGAAGTTTCTCGCGGACACGTACGAAGGGAAGACTAATTACGGCTACTAGAGCAAACCTAGATTTTGTATTGTTTAATCGGTTACAAGTAAGTAAGTGCAAGTCACGTGAGAACATAGAGCAGCATGTTGAGAAGATGATGGCGATCAAGGCCCAGTTGACCGATCTCAATGAGGATGTTCGAGACCCGATCTCAATGAGGATGTTCAAAACCCGATCTTCATTCAGATGATGGTTTAGTCGTTACCGAAAAACGATAGGCTTGATCGGTTGAAGGGTACGGTGGCGACAGGTTTTAAGAACATGAACATTCCGGAGAAGATCAAGAACCAGGCTCTGAAGATGGAGAGCTACCATAAGGAGGACCGAAGGACGGTCAAGGAAGAACAAGTTGAGGGTTACCACTAGGATGGGAAGGATCGAATGAGGATAAAGGAAGGACAACGTAAAGACGTTGAGGATAACGAACAGGATGCCAATTCTGCGGCCAGACGGCTGTTTGGAAGCAAGGTACTTGGAATGGGTAGTTCACCCCGAGCGGCTAGTCACCCCGGTCTCCAACCCAATGTGACACTGTGTTCCTGTTCTTTATGCTGTATACTGTGCGGGACTCATATCCAGACGGGATATGGGGTGTGGTGAACCTGATGTCTTTGATGCGCTCTCCGACCGGAATTTCAACGACTTGGCTCAGCTTGTGGGTCCTCGACGGGAGATGCGCGACAGGGTATTTCAGCTTCGCACAGACCATGAGGGCCTATCAATAGACTTGTTCTAAGCATGGCTCAGCTTGTTGAGGATATGACGAGCGATGGCGTCGATCCTGACACAGTTTCCGGCTGAACCCCCAGCGGAGCGTCTATTCTACTCGATGATTCTGCTGTATCGCCTATTGTCACGACACCGTCAGACTCACAGACACACAGCTCAACCGGGATTTCGATTCATGACACGACATAACGCGCCAAGCACCACCACCTTGCGCGGGACTATGTTTTCTGGAGGCGTACATTGAAGAAGAACCCAAGTCCCTTCGATTATCCGCTGACCTAGCTGAAGCTCGGCTGATCAGCGAGCTATCGTAAGCTGCTGATGAGCGTTCTGCGGTGGAAACCTGCCTCAAGGATTAGATCCAGAAAATAGGAGCCCGTCTTAAGTCTGTTCGACAAATTATCGCTCGGCTGCAGAAATCCAAGCGCGACAAAGCGTTCAGTGCTGATAAGCACATGGAATTCCTGCATGAAGGATGTGGTAGCATCCACGATTGGTATCCTCGCTTCGCCACATACTACGACACATCGAGAAGGAAACGAAACCTCCAAAAGAATGGACCTCTGTGGAGGCTGCTGGCAAGCCATATCGTGAAGCACCTCCGTTCCCGTGCCCTATGCAGGGCGGCAGAGAGGAGAGTGGGTCGGCAGAGGGATTTTCATATCTGATGGCATTGACGCCGAAAAGATGCTGACGTCGAAGCGGATGATAACACGAAGGATGAAGACTAAACTCTCAGGAAGGGAGGCCGCAGACGATGGTAAGAATGGCTTCAGTTCGAGTGAGGACGTCGTCACCGTTCCTCGACGAGAGAGCAAGAAGTTCAACTATTCCAATCTCTTTTATTCGGGGGATGAGAACTGCACAGAGGTGTGTAGTGCGGTGAATTGGAACTTCCACTTGAATAAGTTTGATTGAATGATGGAAAGGCAACAAAGGCATTATCCCGACCAGTTGCCATATATCCGGATCTGACAAATCCGGGTCTTTAATGAGAAGTAATGGCCAGTGACGAGCTTTAATTCGTCGAAATAAGAATACGAGGAGGGTGGACATGAAGGTGCAACTGCAGATCTGTCATGCGGACCCGCGAGTTGGGGAAAGTGGCTGAATACTCTGAAATTGGTGTGTTCGCGGACCCGGGTCGGCGAAGTATCAAGACCGGGTCGGATCCTGAAAATATTCGGATTACGGGAATTTTGTAGACTACAGATCGCGATATATTGGCGACGATCAAGGTAGGCCAAACGAGGATCCGAATCAAGTGGATTCGACAAGGAAGTATCGACATCAGATGGTTACACGCAGATCCTAAAGGATAGCAGCTGCTCTCATAGAAGCAGTAATCAAACACGCAGAGTCTGACCTGTAGGGGTAAGATAGAATATGGCATAGGACTTAAGAATAACAGAGAATCGAATTTGCATCATTGGGCACAAGTCGTTGGTTTCTTTATTAGATTCACGCTTAGTGCATTACGGACACCTCGGATCGGGATATTACACTGGACCTACAAGGGGTCCGAGTAATTAGAACATAGGATCTGCGTTTGTTTGGATAACTAGATAATATTATAGCCTGATTCGATTATCTAGTGACTTATTCTATACGTGCTAGTTCCGGATCCAATACGATTACTGTTTGATCGTCGATGTTTCGATCCCTCAATAACAACACAAGATCTAGCCATCGGAGACTGTAAGCAAGCAAAGGGATCGCAAGACCAGGAGCACCCTAGGCCTCTAGGACACAGCATCAAGCCACCCACACACGGCCCGGATCCTGATCCAGCCACCGGCGATCTACACTCGAGTATTCGTGTAGGCCCCAGATCTCGCCAAGACGCTCGATCTTCATCACTTGGGCAATCTCCTGCAGTTCCCGGAGAAGCAAGATCCAACCCTATCGACCGGTACACAAGGTGACGAAGTTCAGCTGATCACGGATCATAGGCGTATTCCCTCCTTTAGGCATTGTCCTGGACACAGTGACATGCCGGATCCCGCCTCTCGCAGATTTTGTTGATCCCGCTCCACCACAAGGACAAACTCAAGGAGACGTTTCCGTCCAAGCGCGGTTAACTAGCCCATCGTTTGTCCTCAGGTGATGGTAGCAACGGAAAGAAATCCAAGCGGAGGGTTTCGACCAAGCGCGAATGGCGCTCTTCCGGCGGGCCATCTGGACCGGAGTCCGAACATGCGTCTGGGACGTACAAGCCATCCCCAAACGGTCTCAGCAGCGTGGAAATACCGGGCGGACCAAATCGCGGCTGGTAATGCTCCGCTGCGTCGACCTGACAGACTCGGATTAGGATGAGATTGAAGTTGCCGAGGCATCGTATCTTGGCGCCGGCGGGGGTTTCTCACCCAGTTCTCCTTAAAGAAAGATGAGTCTCAGAAGTAGACTCCTGGCTTCTCAGGGTACGCGCCTCAGTTGAATAAGGTCGACTTCCTCGAGTATCGCTAGACTCAGATGTATCTGTAGTATCTGGAATTGTTTGCGTAAAGACCATATAAGGTTATACTTGCCAACCGGTATAAATCCCTCTACTTCCATCTACGCAAAGATTTTACTCTGGCCGTGGTGAAGGCATTGGATCGCCACATCAAGTATATGAAGGACGCCTCTCGCACGTTTTGGAATGTACTGCACTAGTTCGTTAGAAAACCCCAAGCAGAGAAAGCTGAAAATGTCGACGATAAGGAGATCAAAGTCTACGCGAACTCGTTGGTCATCCACTCGGACCGTTCCTCCTGGCACAAACCTGTCGGACGAGGTTAGAGAACGACTAGAGCGCATTTTTAAGAAAGGTGTTCCGCGGACCATCATTTGAGAACCGGGATTCTTGTTTTATCTTTCCAAGGTGTGCTACCTGTACGTGGCGCACAAACAATGCTTCGGGTGCGAGATTTTCCTTGGGACAACAAGTCAAGGCGGCCGAACAGGAATTTCTTGTTCAGACTCAATGGGCTGCTTATTACAGCGATGTCGATTGTTTGGCTCACGTCCTGAAAAACGTGCGCGACATGATTAAGACTGAAGACGTACGCCGACAGAACCCTATCTTGGCTTTGATGGGGGCCGCACTTCTATAAATGGGCTCTGGCTGGGCATTCGAGGGGCAAATGAATTTGTAGTAGCGTAACACCTTAATTCAACTAATATAAATCATTTTACTTTTCTCGTTCTCAGGTTTATCATCTCTACTTCTGAAATCATTAAGGCCTTTGGTCATTCGTCCACATTCACTATCCAATACACATTCGGAAATGTCATACGCACGTTTCATCATAACAGCAACAGTTCGGCTAAAGTGCCAACTCCAATCGAGGAGCTCGACCAAACTTTATGTCCTATCCGGGATTCACCATCCGAGATCTGTCGTAGCATAGGATGATCGTCTCCAGCGTGCATGGCCTGGAAACACCCTTTGGCTTTCACCCCTTGGTTGATCTTGCATAATATTGCGCCACAGTTCAACTGAGACAATGCCACCTAGTCTTGCTCGTCGTAGCCCTTCCACTTGATGAGGTATTCGCGTAATCGCTTGGAGGTCCGAGTCCATTTGGACCATCGAAGATCCAAGATCACTTCCACTTTGTACATGCCATTTGCGTTGTCTACCTCCCATCTGTCTTCTTGCAACAACGCGGCATCCAGATCAACCTCGTTGTTAAATTCCAACTTGGCCGTCGGTCGATTAGGGAACAATGCTCGGAGCTTGAATCGGCTTACTTGTACCCACGGATTTAATCGATACCCTGTTTAACCGTACTCAAAAATCGTCAGTCACCTCCGCAATCCGGAAAAATTCATACGATTGGTGAGCTAATCGTTTGATCAGTCCCGACTGGACTTTAAGGACGTAGAGCCACACTGCATCTCCAACCCAGAATCTTGCCTTGATTCGAACCGACGAAGCTTTCAACTTCTGCGTCTGCGTGATTGCGCGATCCCTCTTGACTTTTCTCTGTAGACCTTCGGCTCATGCCTGCGCATAACTAAAGTCTCGTTGGAGCTTCCTTCGCCATTTATATGCCGTGCGTTCGACCACATCTGATGGCTATTGCCCTAGCATCGCTAAAACTGAGTCCCAGTCGTGTACCAATTAGAATGGTGTATCCAAGCGGGTCGCGTCGAATGAGGTGTTCAGGGCAAACATTAGACGCTTGGCATTAGTATCCCAGTCGGATTAGTCCGCTTCAGCCACAACGCACGAACACTGCGAATCATCGTCTGGACTGATCGTTCCTATTGACCATTCAGTTGGGATCTGTAGTCTAGGGTAGCCCGCTGTTTGCCCCCCAATAGCTCCGTGAAGTACTTGACCACTTCGCCCACTTATCTCGGATCTATGCCGTGGTAGATCATAGAAAAATGCTCCAAATCTCTGGTAGAAACGCCTCAGGCCGGTTCCTGCTTAAGAAGATTTGATTGGCAAATAAAAATACAGATGGTGTTTTTCTGACCCCGTCGAGGGATCATCAGTTACTTTCGGATCACAGATCTTAGCCAGTAGCCAGCTGCTATTACAAAGCCCCTCACTTCACGTCATGGAGGATGAAGATCTCAAGAATTATCGCGTGTGTTTGTGCGGCGATTGCTGCTGACGTCGTCGGAGGTTTGTAGCAAGGATACGGTTCGAGTGGGAGCCCCACCGTGATCGATTTTTGCAAGAAGGCCAATTTGAGCGCTACTACATAATGGGGGTAGATGCTTTCAAAGCCCTTGTGGATTCTATCAGGCCAGCACTTGTCCGCGACGCTGTAATGTCGACGAACAGGACGGGTATAGGACCGATAACTCCTAAAACCAAAGCGCAGATGACTATATCGTGGCTAGCTGGAGGTTCTTTTCATTCTATAAGAGCTCTCGCTGGTGTTAGTACGACGTAGTTCTACAATACTGTTGTGGAAATCATGAAGGTGATATGCCTTCACCCACGCTATAAAATTGTTCCCCCTGTACACGACACCGAGTCGATCAAGTGCGCTGTGATTAAGTTGCGGAGATCAGCAGAAATAATTTTGACAGGATGTGTTGGATGTGTCGAATCTCCGAGCTCAAAAGAAGTCCCTGACGTCTCAGCATTTTTTCAGGTTACTATCGGTGTTACGGTATCAATGTCCAGGCAATGTGCGACGTTTCATGCAAGTTCACAGGGTATTGGTTCAACTCCCCCGGTAAGGTTGCAGACAGTGTTGCCTTTAAGAAATTGCCATTGTTTGAGGCGATATCAAAGTTGCCGTTTGGGTATTATGTTATTGGGGATAATGTTTATCGGTTATCGTCATTTGTTCTTGTACCGTTTACAAAACCAGAATTACGTCGAGGTGAGTATTCCAACTACAACTTTTATTTATCATACCTTCGCATTAGAATCGAAATGGCTTTTGGCCTTCTTGTCAATAAGTGCCAAAATTTTAAGCACCCGTTATTCGTCGACTATTGCAATACTGGGTTAGTTATCAAGACGTGCATGAAATTGGACAACTATTGCATTGACGAGCGCATTGGACGTGCCAATAGTGGTGGGCTTGTCAATGCTGCCCTGCGAGAGTTCGACACCATGGAAAATTGCAACTTCTTACCAACCGTAGCTGGAAGAGATATCGATGTGGGCATTCCCGTCCAGACTGGTCATATATGTTGCAAAGTAGTATTAGGACACATCCAGAGGTTCAACATGTCACGATTTACTTCTGCAAGAAATTCGCGTTGCTAGCAACGCGTAATTCGATCTTGGATCTCATCGGCTTTCCGTGGCGCTATGTGAACACGACGAAGAAAACTTTCGTGCTCAGAAATTATTTCGGTGACATCCATTCCTTTTACGGCAGCCTCATGTATCTGCGAATATAAAAGAACATGAGATTGGCGCCGCCGGGCAAAATACCATATATAGCGGCAAGTTATTCCACAGCGACATCCCTTTGAAGTTTTTCACGTTTTATTCGAGCCACGGTAGTGTTCTCCTCGATAAGGCTCATCTTGATAGTTGCAGCTTCAGGTGTCACTAATTTGCTTACAACTTCAGTGAGCTCAGCAACAGGATCATTATTTTTCTGCTCTTGGTGCTTTTGTCGTTTCCGGCTTATTCTTTGTGCTTTCGTATTTTGCTGGACCTCATTAGATTCGTCGTCTTCGTTCTCCTCAAAAACGCGTTGCGAGCAAAATTCCCGTCCGGCACCACGCTGTTCGCACCAAAGGTGTACGTACATTACCAGTTTGTCGGTTTGTCAAAGGTTCCAAAACTCATCGTGATTTTCTGACAATTGACATCTTCCTTCAGCGGCAGCAAAGCGGGGACTACAATCTTTTCATATATTCTTCAGCTTCGCTCCTGAGTGCGTAGTAATCTGATGCGGCTCAATCCCCTCGAATAATGAGTTGTCTGATACTAGGCGATCAAAGTCATCGTTGCTCATATTAAACGCCTTCCCCACATCCTATCAAAACCGCCGGCCACCCTCATCAAGCTCTCGTCGCGTAAGCATGTCTCTAGAGCTAATGAAGCGTTCAAAAACGTCTCGTAGAAGAGGACATTTATTAAACGAAACTCACAGTGCTGCGTCCGTCGTTCGGCGGCGTCTTCCGTTGAGCACCTCCCTCGAGTTGCCACGCGCTGGCGCTCAAGAAATAACTCAATAGCATTTTTAGTCATCGTATCCGCGCAAAATTACGACTCTATCAGCCTTGTTTGTTTTTAGCGACCGAACGCTTTCGATCGGTGCACTCAAGCTTCACTGATCGACAGTCCAGTTGTTGTAGTCTTTCGACGTCGGAGGAGGAACCGTATGCTTACTGTTCGCCTTTTGCACTGCAGACCAATAGGTGCTCACGTCCTCGCTACTGCTAATCGCTGTCTCCATTGAGTTCTCCACAAACGATTGTACGGAGGGCTAGTGTTGGAAATGACCTTTCAGATCATGATTTCGTTAAGAGTGCAGTTCATGATCTCGGGCAAACCTCACCCCTATACGGATTGTAATCCGGTAATGATCCTGTTAGGAACCGACCTCAGTCACTTCTTGTGCTGTAGTAGGGGGCTACACGTGGTATCCTCGCATTCAATACAGACCGGATTTTACAACACTCTCACAGTTCTCTCCTTGTCGATATTCGGCCGCTCGATGTTAAACATGCAACACAAGAGACTTCTTCAATAAGCATAATGGATACAGTATCTGAGGATGCCTACCGAGGTGATTGCGATGGTAATCGGGATTTATGCGATCAAGTGTCTACACGTGTTGACATACAGAGAGCTGGATCAAGCAGACAGTCAGATGCTTCAATCTTGGTTAGGTCCTGCAGACTTCCAATCACCAATCGCGAGGTCGAGCCCTGCGGGCTCCCCAATATTTCCAATGAGGTCGATCCTCGCGGCCTCCTTATTCCATGTAGTTGTATCGCACATGCTACCAGAAGCGATGATCGCGCGCGGTACACTACACCATCACCAAGGTCGCTGATGAACTTTCAACAGATGCACGACACGAATTTGGAGGACTGTTCACGACGGCGAACCAACACGCTAACGGCGGTTTTTGCTTCAGCTAGTTTAATTTTCCCTCCGCCAGAGCCTGCGTCACAGGTCGACTCACATAAACCAACTCTCAATGTTCCACTGCAGAAGGTTATCTTTGAATTTATACGGCGAACGCGAATGCAACTGTCTTGCTTTACGGAGCTTTGGCGAGGGCAAACTTCCACGAATTATCGCCCCAATAAAGTGATCGACCTTACTGTGGTGAATAGATGTTGTTCCTCTTACAAACACGTCGATCACCTCCGTCGTACTGTATCTGAAGGTATTCGTGTTCATCTTATCGAATCTGTAGATTTGAACAAACGTATTTGCAACCATGCGAATCACCCATCTGCTATGGATCACCTGTGCGTGTTGCTGAAGAATGTCAAAAAAAGAACAAGATGCCGAGCGCAGCCTTGTTGATGATTTGGATATACTGGACAGTTGGCACGAAGTTGTATTGAGTCCTTTTCGTGTGGATGCAAAAGGTGACAAAGACCCCAATATCTTAGGACGCACAATTCACGATCTTTCGTTTCCGGAGGGCAACTCCGTTAACGATGCGATGTCACTCCAAAACAAGTGTTCAAGGCTAGTTCATCTATCGCAAAGCAGGTCCTGTCGGCATCATTAATTCTGCTACTTCTGCTATGTGCCCCACCTTTTTGCACCGGTGACAGGCTGCTGAAGACTGCTAATCGTTGTCCAGCATGATCGCACGTTTGCCAGCGTAATCAAATCTTATCGCGAGTTGGATAATATCATCGAGTGTAGATGGATGGTGTTCTCGGACATGATTTGCTGTCGCTGACTTCAACCCTTGTTGGAAATAAAATCGGAGCTCCAGTTGACTGATTGGTACCGTGCACTGGATTAGCAAATTTTGGAAATATGTCGCATAATCAAGTAGTGACGAAGTCTGACTAAGACCACACAGTCTCTCGCGCAGACGATATTCGCTGTCGGAGGTAGAAAACGACGGCGCATGGCGTCCTTGAACACATCCCATGACTTTACGCGGCTGCACGCGTCACACTCAGCTACGAACTGTCGGTACCAGTTCATAGGAGTGACTCCTAGGTGACATAATACCATAGTCACAAACTGAGAAGACTCGTCAGTCATCTGCGGGTGATAGTCTGCATAGAACTGCGTGATTGCGAAGAACCAGAGTTCGAGGTCCTCGTCAAGTTTGCCTTCGTCGGTTGGTGGTTGACACTTCCGGGCCCCTGTTGGTCTTGCAGATAGAGCGTCGATGCGCACCTCGCTTGCAGTGTACTGCCGCTGTATCATAGCTTGAAAGTCAGCTTGCTGACGGGTAAGACGTTGAAGTACGTCTCCAAATTACTGCGGCGTGTTGGTATCTTCCATCACCGTAGCGCGGGTCTTCAAAACAATCTCGGCGCGATGTCGGGACAAGACAAGGCGATGCTTGGACTCTTCAAGTGCTACTATGTGACTTAGAGTAAGTCGTAGTAGGTATATGGCAAAATGAAAAGTGATATTGTAACTTAAAACCCGTACTCTCTTGTACTATAGCTAGCTACTCACCTCGTGGCCAACCGCTGCTGAATGCAATTTAGTTGACGGGATGTCATCGCGTAAACTGTCCCGCAAACCATTCCGTAAGCCGTCCCGTAAGCCGTCCCGTAATCCATCTCGTAAACTAGTTCGTAATAAATTACAAGGATAATAATACATTACGACCTCTGTAATTTATCTAACGCAAATGCGTTACAGTAGGTGTGATAGCGCAATGGCCTTTTTTCCCTGACTGATGGCCCCGTAGCAACGAAATCCGACGATACCAATGTCAAGACCTCCACGGGGTGGTCGGAGACGGTGGCCACGCTGCCACTCGCGAGGAAGGTGGTAGCAACAAGTACCAGGAGAATATACGAGAGGCGCATAGTTTAGCGGTGGTTGTTCTTGACTCGGTAGCTGGTGCTAGCTGTAAGTAATCAACGAAATTAATTATTTACCGACAGTCGTACCTGTTCGGTGGAGTCACCGAACCCTTTAAATCGCAGTATTTTATCCCTCCACTTCGTTCAAAAGGCGGATTAGCCCCACTGTCCTTCTTTGGTTGCCTGGTGTTAGACTGTTTATGTAAGATCTTTCAAACGCGTCCAACCGGCCAGTCGAATCCCGGACGTCGGATCATCAGCCATTTTCACGACTGTTTCGAGCGCAAGATGCCCTAATTGATCATGTAACTCCATGAGCGTCGTCTCAACTAGGGTTTATACACTCGAACGACTGTCAGTTTGCTGAAGTGCTGCAAGCACGACGTCATAGCTTTTACCTAGGGAATACTCCCAAATTTTGTTCGCCACACGTCCTTTTTATGTTGATCTCAAAGATTATATCGCCATAGGAGCGACGTACCTCCATAGGAGCGAGGTACCGTTTCCATTAAAATAATCCGTGGTGGAATCTGAAAAGCGAGTGGGATATTTGTTGCTGAGGCCGAAACGTTTTCATCTATTTACTGACCATCGACAAGTTTCCATCGTGTAATATAGTGCAAAATATAGATCATAGTCAAAAGAGTGAAGACATTTGGTATATATCTTCAATCCATGTGTCACGGACACAGATATGCAACGATATCAAGCTCATAAGCTGTAGCGGTGGGCTATGACGCTGACTGCTTACCGCTGTGTGATCGAGAACATCAGTGGGGACATAAATGTATGGGCTGACATTTTTAAGTCGTTGTGAAACCACCGAGCCAGTAAAGACCCGAATGTCTCGCATTAACGCTTCAGCTGTCGTGACATCAATATCTCCGCTGACAGACTCGGATTTTCATTGGCCAGACTTGCATGATATCCTCAGGCTGCAGCACGAAGCTGACCGCCCAGAAGGAGTGACATGGAACGACGGAAGAGGATGTTTTGTTGTCTTCGGAGACAAAATATGGATTCCTCCAAATGCAGAGAATATGATGCAACGTATATGTGTCATTGGACTGCGGGGTTAAGCGGCCATCGGGAGTAAAATACAATAGTACGGACTGTTAAGGACTGGTGCGGGAATTTATGGATAAGTACATAAAAAGGTTCTTGACGCAGTGCATTCATTGCTTATCAACGATAGGGTGGAGTGAGGCACGTCAATTTGGACCTGGGCTATATACAACGAAACCTAATGATGTTTGGCATTTTGACTACCTCACCATGCCAGAAGACGAAGAAACGCAGAGCAAGTACGTACTGGTCATCAAAAAGATGTCAGTGGCTTCGTCGAGCTTATTCCGTGTAAATCAGCAGATTCTGACACGTGCGCTCAAGGGATGTTGCAGTGGTTTCAGCGGGTTGGCGTGACAACAACGTGGGTCTCAGATCAAGGCCCACATTTCAAAAACGCCGTTATTGAGACGTTGACTCGAAGTTTAGGTGCTCAGCATCACTTTGTGACAGCTTACTGTCCGTGGGCTAATGGGACCGTGGAGGTTGTCAGTCGCCTACTCCTGTAATCGTTGCAGGCAATACTCACCGAGACAAAGATTTTGCCAGCAAAATGGGAGTGTGTGTTGAGTATCGTGCAGACGACATTGAATCATCAGCCGGTAGATCGTCTCAATAATCGAGCTCCCGTTACGGCATTTACGTGTTTGTAAGAGAGGCAAAAGTTCTGAATGTTACTACGAAAGAGCTGCGTATTCTGGAGCAACAACATTTCCGTGATATGGACAGCGCAGTGGAAAATATGCAACGCGAGGTTATGACGATAAGTGTTAGGTGCCGTCGACAATCACGCGACAGGTGAGCAGCCAAGACGAACCATGCCCACTTCAGCAAGGGAGACTTTGTGGTGGATGCAAACGAGATTAAATTTCCTAACAAGTTGGCCGTAAAGTGGCAGGGACAGAAGAAGACTGTTCGCTGTGTAAGCGATTGGATCTTCGACGTCCAAAACCTTCACGATACATTTACCATCTCGACACACCATGCTTCGCGGTTGCGCTTTTATGCAGAGAAGAATCAATATGTCACCGGGGATTTGCTCAAATATGCATTGCACTCTCAAGGGGGACACGAGGCCAAAGCCTTTGAAGGAATTCGACATAATGTCGCCTCAAAACAAAGGAAGGTGCAGGTTAAATGGATGGACCTCGAAAACTGGAGAATACCTGGTAATATTACGCGTCATTGCTCACTGATGTTCATGTGTTACTACAACGGTATTACGATGCACATGAAGGGAACTCAGAGCTCCCATGCGTGATCGCGGCTCACGCCCGTATTGGGGCCAGTCGACACAAACCGGTGTCGCAGCGATCGAGACGTTCCGGTAGTTGGAGTCATGATTAATACGTATCAGCACCGCGTCAGCTTTGATTAATCAGCATGGAGGGGGGCTTCATGCCAGTGGTGCACGAACAGATGGGTCCTAGCATCAGAGGCGAACTTCAACTTGAATCTAGAAAAATTGAGGACAGGCTACTGGAAGAATGACACAGCAAGCCCGAGTTCAGGGGCAGCAGCAGGCTGGGCGACATTTGGGAGAGAAGACCTCGCTAAGAAGAGTGTGGAAGTGGCTGTAGGGAGGGGAGACACCATTTGTTAGTCTGCTGTAAGAGTTTAATTTGATCCTTACTTTGCCATCTACCTCCAAGGCGCAAGTCGGGGATTCCTGGGCTATGCAAGCTCCGGTGCAGATCACAGACATATGTCTCTACATACTACAAACTATAACATTGAACTCTCAAGCCACCATTAGAAAATCCACAGCCATTCCGGCGTTGTACGTTAATATTTTAAAATAGGGTACAACCGCGCGACATTCACCTCATTTCATTAGAGAGTTCAAGAGACGCTTTGTCGCTGTAAAAGAGAGTTTAAGAGACCCTTTGTATTTGTAAAATGTAGTGCAGTTTGTAGTTTGTAAAACGAACTTAGATATCGGATTGGACAGGTTTAGGCTGCTTTGGCAAACACGTCTTAAGTTCGGCTATAATTTGAAAAATGCGAATGCTGTGTGACTGGCCGTTTTTATACAAAATGAACCTGACTTTGTCGCTGCAATTTCACTTGTAGTTGCTTAGGTTCGAATGCTCGTCTTCGTTACTTCAAAAGGCAAGCTACATTATATTTTACAGCTACAAAGCGTCTCTTAAACTCTCTAAAATGTAATGTAGTTTGCATTTTGTAGTAACAAGACAGGCATTCGAACTTAAGAAGCGACAAAACCAGATTCATTTTTTTATAAAAACGGCCAGTCACGCAACATTTGCATCGAAGTGTAGCCGAACTTAAGACTTGTGTGCTAAAGCTGCCTAAACCTGTCCAATCCGCTTTACAAACTACAAACTGCACTACATTTTACAAATACAAAGGGTCTCTTAAACTCTCTATTTACATATATATATCGTACTTTATAATATCATTCGTGCCACATCCACCCCTTTCAATTGGTTAGTATTTCGGACTACGTCGCGGTAATTTATTAAGATAGACGAGTATTAGATTTCAGAACACCTACTAGGGCTTAATCGATACCTTATCATTTACGATTGCTAACTACTTTAACAGGGAAATGGTATTTTTCAAAACGAAAAGGTTCCGAAATTCCATCGGCTACCATCTGCAACAAGCTATAATACCACTATTGCAACGCACACTGTAGTTAGCTGCTAAGCGAAAAAGGTCTACAAGTGTTGCGCTGAACCAAATGACCTTCAGTAGGAATTTTGTGCTAAGCTTTGCCTTTGTCCTGCGCAGTCGATGTTGCGCCAAGTGGAATTTCCAACGGTGGCTTGGGAGTATCCTGGAAAATCTGACCCTGACGGAGGTATATCGAGCGACAATCGACCGACACACGCAAGTCAAATTGCTACCAGACCGAAAGAACATCGATCTAACGACGTAAATGGTAATGATGAACGACATTTAACGCTGGTGGGAATTATCTAATTATATAAAGGTTGATCTTGCGCACAAAAGGAAATGCTTGATCTGGACGACGAGGATGTCGAACATCTCAGTCTTGTCTTCAACTGGCACCGCCCAGTTCAAGCCGAGTTCGTCAATCGCATGAATAACTTTGAGCCTGGAGCTACAGCCACACCCCGGTTTCCATTGTGGCTGAGAGCTTATCCACCTAATATCACTCCAGAAATTTTCACTGTTGACACCATTGCCTTTCTCTCTGAAGGCTATTGGAGATATCCCTACGACAAAGCTGGAAAGTTTTGGGGCGTGATGATCATCGGAGAGAATACGGACTCTTTTGTCACGATGAGAGAACGGTGAGTCGTCCTGGAATATGGGCCGTTCATGCAGGAAACAATAGATGTAGCAAAACCAGGCGATCGGTTTGCTACTGTGATCATTACAGGGATTGATCACCAACGACTGGCAGCTAAGCCCTTAAATCGCGAAACAAATGAAGTCCCCAATCAATTATTCGCCTGATGCTGGCTCCAAGTTTCGGTCTACTCGAATGGTTTGTCGAAAAAGAACGAGATAATTCGAGGTGTTCGGTCTAAGTTTGAGAATGAATTGATTATGATGCGAATACCAATGTTTGTTAGGAAGATGGTTTTGCATTTTGATCTTCTCAAAGTTACGCGACCACACCTTTATTCAAATTAATTTTATGCGTTTGCTTCCTATGTATCCGATTGAATTCGAAATGCGGTCGCCACTTTTGTTCCTAAATTATACTTTAAGAGTAGAATAGTTTTATACTCCAACGTCCGAAGAGACATATAAAGTTACTTAGCAGGAAGTTCCAATGCTCGCTGACGATGACATCGACGATGATCCTGGTTTCAGCATGTGGTTTGCTCTTGTCAATTGCAAGCATAAATGTCCAGGTTTTCATTTCTTTTGTTGCGTAAACTGGCAGGGACTCATTAAATTTTGATGCAATCGTGGCATCCGTGAACGAACAAGTGGCAAACCTCACCAATTGGAACATCGAAGACTATGAAGATGAAACAGATAACACAGACGACTCGGAGGTGATAAGTGATGGATTTGTGAGTCACCAGCCCCAATATCGACAAATTTTGGTGGGCAAAAAACTCAAACTACTGGAAAAGCAGTTGCAACAACGTGACCGAATGATGCAAAAGCTTCAAGTTGCACACACGCAAGCTCAGGTTACAATCACCAATTTACAAAATGAGTTGCAAGTTGCACAACAAGAGCTTGAATCCGCTCAAGAGGAGTGGGAGGAGCAGAAAGAGACCATTTTGAGATTTCGAGGAACGGGAGGTGGAGGAGGTAACAATATGATGCAACTTAGGCTAGGGCTTGTAGCTACTGGTGCGGGTCGAAATGGATCACGAATAACGGACATGGAGGCACAACGGCAGCGTGAAATGCGGCAACAGATGCTGAATGGAGCTGCAGACGCCCAAGAAATGCTGGAGGCGGATCTTGGAGATGGAACAGATCATACCAACGTGAGGGGAATTCGTTTAAAGTGGAAAAAGTTTCAGATGTTTTTGCGACGACGGTTGTATCCATTCACGACAGACATTCGCCAGATTGAAGCACAATTCGGGTCCTCAGTGGCTTCGTACTTCCGATTTTTCGGCTGGGTTATTATGACGTTCATCGTTGTGGCACTCCCGAGCTTCGTGTTGCTCGTGTTGCATATTTTGTATCTATCTCAACAGGTTGGTAATGTCCAATACGATCTGTACGGATTTTAAACTAACTTCAGATCGTGTTGATGAGCTTTTAGTCGTCAAGCACTGACTGGCTGGCATATTCAGGTGTCATGCCGACATTTCTCCAACTTTCTGGATACTTTCCAGATGAAGCATTCGTGTACTCGGTCTGAAATTTTTGTGAGAATACGTTAGAAAAAATGTTGACTATGATATTGTCAGGTCATTCTCATCTGCATGGAGGCGCTGTTGCTGCTATTCACACTTCGCAAGTGGATAGCTGAGGACAGAATCTCCAAAGCAGTTCAAGCAGTTGAAAACGCTAATGAAAAGGTAATGCTGCCGTGATCTAAAGATTCATAGGGTGAGATAGTCTAACTCAAAACTTGTTCAGCCGAAGTACAGCAGGATTTTGCTAAACGGGTGGGATTTTTCATTGACTACGCAAGATGTAAGTGGTGTTTCTTCGTGTTTCGTGAAGTATTACCGTCAAAGAGAGAATGCTAAGACTACA